>CAJNIZ010018891.1:177869-188711 GCA_905231905.1 Symbiodinium pilosum
TTCAGGGTTTAGGGTTTCAAGGATTTCGGCTCTTGGGCTTATAGCTGGCCATTTTCTGTCGACCTCCCAAGCTCACATGGAATTTTGGTTTACATAGAATATGGTCATAAACCGCAAAACTGTGGAATCTTTTGAAGTTGGCCAGTTATATGGGCGAAGAGGTTTGCAGCTCATGGTTCATGAGCTTGGACGGTGCTTCTTTTCAACGATGTTCTTGTCTTGGGGCGTATGGCATGTTTCCGGAGTGTAGCAAGGCTTGCATGAAACTTCGGCAATGGGGCTTTGTGGGATTGAGGACTCAGGAGCTGTAAAGTTTGGGGCTTCATGCATCTTATAGTTCTTGGGGTTGTACCTTTAGCTACGAAGGACAAGGCGTGAAAAACTACGTTCTTATGGTAAGAGTCTTTTAACAGATTGCCCCTTTTTCAGCAGGTTGAGGGTGTAGGGTTTAAAGTGAAGACCTGGTTTTACAAGTTGTTCGGAGGAGGGACAATCACCGTCCATTTCAGCGACTGAGAGTGTCCCTCATTTTGGATAGCAACATGCTAAACCTTAAGCCCCTAAGGAGTCCCAAATGGGTAGGGATGAAAAAAGGAGGGGGGGGGCACTTGACAATTGCATTGGCATGGTCTCATGTATCCCGTGTCCCCTGACGAAAGCATAGAAATCCCTGAGATTTGATACCTGTTGCATGCCCTCATCCTATGAAGACAGACTATAGGGAAGTTTGACAAATCGCAGTAATACGCCAACGGTCCTTGCCTGACTATTTCGTCATCTGCGGCGGCACGTTTCACAACATGGTGCCTGTCCTACTCTAATCCCCCTTTGCCCTGAATAACATCGGCCTTACAATCGGTGAGTGGGCCTAACCCCTTACAACATTTCTGTGCCACGGAAATCCTCGTCAGCTGCCCTAAACCCTAACCCCTGAAGCCAGAATTACCATTTCATGGAGTCGACCCTAATCCTACACCCTAAACCCTAAACCGCAGGGAGTCGACTACTTGGACCAGGGGCGGGAACAGCCTGATGGACAGCCTCCAGTTACTCCAGTTGTCGACTGACCGTGCCGTGATGGTCTGCATGAACCCTAAAACGGTGAATGCTCTCGGGTCTAGGGTGTAGGGTTTCAGGGTTTGGTGTTAAGGGCGGCAGGGTTACAGGTATTGGGTGTAGGACCTGGGGGTTTAGGGTTGACGCTTCAAAGATTTTATGGTCCATGCGGCTTGGCAATCGCAGATAGATGTGGGGATCGCAGACGAACACCGTAAACCATGTGCAAGCATCCATAGCTTCGCAAGCTTGAAACCTTAAACTCTAAACCCTAAACCAGTTGGGTGTAGGGTTTAGGGTTTATAGGGTTTAGGGCTTAGGGTTTAGGGTTTGACGTACTCCAGCAGCTGTAGTTGGGAGGATCCTACCCTTTTATGCTAGCTCCTTCAGTCATTCGCGATTTGGGAATCGCAACCTGAGCTCGATGACAAGCTGGCATTTTCGAATCACGTATCATGATATGTGTGTATATAATATATGTCCGTATAGCTCGAACCCCCCCATGGCGTGTCCATATATATGTATATATTCATATCTCTCTCTCTCTCTCTTGCTCTCTCTCTCTCTCTCCCTCTCTGTCTCTCGCTCTTCTCTGGCTTTGTGTTGTGGTCGTGAGCTCAACGGTAAAATTTCGGTTGTACATTCAATGGACAAAACCCTGCATCATCCTAAGTACAGTGCGATACCAGACTTCCTAAGGTTTACTGTGGACATACAAGATCCTGCTGGAATCTCTGTCAGCTGTAACCTCTGCGATCCCTGATGCAGCTTGAACTGCTAGCGTGCCGGGGCTCCCAAGCGATATTCACCCTAAGGGTCCATATGCTCAATATCAGGTACTTGGGATTTTGGTAATAGTACTTGTAGTATTGTAGTACAGGTTTTGGGTAAGTATATGATTGTTAAGTACTTGGACCCTTAGCGTCAGGGCTTCAGTCGCTACTTCTTGCATAAGTGGTGGCCATAGGATCCTACGGAATCCTACTAGGCAAGATATGGTCATGTCCCGAAATAGCAGGACCCAAATATAGAGCTCCAAATAATATGCTCCTGACTATGGGAAGCCTCAAAATGGCAACCCTAAATTTAGGAAACCGTCATGTTTGGGGCTATGCTAGGTGACCGTATACTGACAGTAGCTCATGTGGTGTTGCAAGCCTCTGGGTGGAATGCCAAATGGTCACGCTACTCCCTTTTCGATGTTAGGGGTTTAGGGTTTAGGGTTTGGGGTATGGTTTAGAGTTTGGGGGGTTTGGTGCCCGAAGCCCTGAGCACTAAGACTTTCCGCCTGGAAGACGCTTCGAATATCCAAGTGAACAGCACTCTTACCCCACCTATCGGGCAATCTATATCCACTGAACCTTAGTCCCAAATCCTATCGCTATCCTAAACCCTAAACCCTGAACCCCTCTTCGCAGGGATCTGCAAGAAGCAGTCCAAAACTCTCACGGGTCCACCCTGAGCCATAAACTGGGCATGTTGAAAGAGCCTCCTTTCACATGCAGGAAAACCCATATCTCAAAAAACATGAGGGATCCCCAACATGGACCCAGTAAACCATAAATGCAGCCGGCTTGCAAGAGTTTATTATCTTAGGTGGGTTCGGGTGACGGTTTTCTGGGCGACATCTAGATACATGTGTGACTTTCAACGGATATGTAGGATATCTATGTTGAAGCATCTCCTGATGAGGATCCGAAAAGGGATTATAACTTCATGACCCAGTAGTCTAGGCGACCTAAATAATCCGCGACTTTGAGGGCCCCTGCCATTTTATCAAGAGATTGGAGGAAGTGTCCTGCAAACAAGCGACGCCTCAAAAGAGGCGCCTGCTTGTTGTAGAACCCTGCATGAATTGCAGGGTTTACCTGGGTAGCCAAACAGCCGGACATTAAACTTGTTGCCCCCCAAATAAACCACACTGGTACCATCTTGGCGGTCCGTTGGGTCCCCTAAGTTTCTGGCTGGTTGGTTACCCACATAGTGTGATATGACTCCAATGCTGGGGACTCAAGTGGTAAATGAAATGGAAAAGAAACCGGGTGCATGTAAGCTCATACCGCGGTCAATGTATAAGCTTGAAATTTTTCCATTGTAATATACCTGTATACAGCGCAACAAGAGTAGCCCCAATGGATTTTGATGGTTCCCACGCTAGTTCAATAATGTGGAAGGCTGAAAATACCAATATTACTCCCCGAGAATCTACATTTAAGGGGCAGCGCCCAGAAGCGGGCAACGCAGGCAGCCCTTGTGGCCGGGCTCAAACAGCATGCTTGCTGAGGGGGGGGGCGGGGGCGCGCGCACCCCCCTTCTCCAATTCGAGAAGCCCCCATTACGCTGATGATGTTGGCCCAAGACCCACCCCCCTGCAAGATTTTATCCGTTCACCGGACAGCCGGACCTCATGCTACATGGACGCCGAATACCTTAAGCCCTAAAGCTCTGAAGCTGCAGCCTGAAAACCCCCAAATTTCAAGACCGACTCGTGGCACGAATCGTTTTGGTTTAGGGTTTAGGGGTGAGGCACTGTCAATACTAGCATTGGCAAGGAATGTGTAGCAGTGGACATTAGGGTCCTTCTTTTGGCTCAGAAGAATCCCCAATGAGGAGCCCATGCCAATCTAATTATGTAGGAAGTTCTGATTGTAGCTCATATAGTACAAAGCAAAGTTTGAAACCTAGGACGTCGTTGTATGGTTTCGACTCTAAACGGTAAACCCTTAACCCTCACCCCTAAACTCCAAACCCTAAACAGTATCCCCAAAAGTCTGGGTTTGGATCCCCAACATCAAACCTCAGGTGGTGAAGCCTGACGAGCAACACCGCTTTGCTTTCGAGTTCTTCGACAAGGCCCCCAGATCTAACTTATACCCGCGCTTGAGGGCTTAGGGTTCATAGGGCCGTAGTATAGCCTTTACTTGGAGGGTCAGGGGGACCTAGTACATATGTTCTTCACCCTTGGAAGCCGCAACCGACTTACTCAGTCCTCCTGACAAGGGACTGGGGGCCTGGGGTTTAGGGTCGATGGCCGAAGAAAACCTGCAACACCTTAACCTGCTTAAGACTGGTGCCGAACACGGATATACACGGGCCTAAGCCCTAAACCCTAAACCCCAGGAGTATGTCATTTAGGGTTTACGTGTTTGGGGCTGAATGATAGAACGCTGGAAATCAAGCAGCAAACGAACGGAAACTAGGTTTATGCGGGGTATACAGGATGCACTGTAGGGTCCTATTCAATGAGAGTATGGCTTCGTGGCACATTGTGCTCAAATCTTACAAGGATTTTCAGGGAAGCACATTGGACCAACAATAGTCCAGGCTTCTAAGCCGTTGATCAAAGAAGTCTTGCGCCACCTAAGGCCATTAAACTGGTTGCAACTCCGGGGCTTTAGGCACTGTAGAGGCAATAATACTGTAGAGGCCTAAACAAGTACTTTTTTGAATTCCAGATCTATTTGGAGTACCCTCTACCATAATCGTACAAGGAATTTGACCCTCCTGTGACTTCATGCCGCACCTAAGCCCTAAACCCTAAGCCGCAGGGGAAGGAGGGCAAAATCCAGAAGCCTGACTTCATCGCGCCCGGTGCTGAGTTTGGAGAGAGCCAACATAAATCGGGTCGGACATGAGGCGTTGCTTCAGGTAATTTAGAAGCTTGAACAACTGTCAATATTGATATTTCCTATCGAAAGGTGTGTGTGTGTGTCTACATATATATGTATATATACGTTTAGAGTTAGAGTAACATGATTTGGACTCTACCCAGAAGTCCTATTCTGATTAACTACAAGAGTTTGGGTGTACCCTTAAGGTCCTAGCAGTCTCGCGTGAAGTAAAGCTTCTGAACTTCAACGGAAAAAAAACGGGCGCAGGAAGCTCTAAACCCTTAACCCTAATCCGCAAGTGATACCATACCTTCCCCTTTTTCCATTCCATGAGAAACCCCTGGCATTGCACTGAGGCAGATGCAGTCACTGGCCAAGGATTTCACCTCGGAGGACAGCCACAGTTTTCAGGCTTAGCGCGTAAACCCTAAACCCTAAGCCCTAAGCCCTAAACAGTAAGCCTTGGAGAGGCCCACCAGCCTTAAACACACCAAATGCCAAAATCCTTAAACCGCGGCTTTCGGTTGCAGAGAGTTCTAGGGTAACCACCTCACGCCAGCAATAGCCACCCCCCAGTCGTCCCACTGATGAAGATACCTTCTAGAATAAAATGACACCATATTGGCAGCATTCAGTATTGCAGGGAGGCCGTTTAGGGCTTGGAGTTGAAGGTTTAGGTTTGGGGGAATGCTCAGGGGGAGCGTGAACAGGGTCCCAGCTGGGTAGTTTCTGTGAAGGGGATTTGTGTTGGACCCTTGGGCAGGACCTTCGAATTTTGGGGATCCCTTGTATGGGACAGAAGAAATTATGCAGGGCGTGTTTCTGGAAAAGTCTGATATTCAGTTTGGGCACAACTTTACGTGTTTGAGGGTTTAGGGTTTAGGGCCTCAGATTTTCGGATTTGGTATTGGGAGGCACATGGGAGCTCAGAAGTGACAATACTAGTCACTAGAAGAAATTCCTGGGCGTATTTCTGTAGCTGTGTCACCTCCAAGTAGTAGGATTTAGGGTTTAGGTGGTTCATAAGAATCTTTGGCTTCTCCCATCCATCATTAACGGGGACCTCTGTGAGCTCCTCATAACCCACATGTATCTCTGGGTCCCCATTTAGAACTTGGTCGTCCAATTGCAAAGCTATAGGACCTAAATCGGCGGTACCTAGAAAGGAAGCTTCGGAGGTAGGACATGTCGAGTTGAACCCTACATGAGCCATAATCTAAACTCCTTGAAGGGGTTATATATGGGACTACTACAGGGCTTATTAGGGGGGATACTAGGAGTTTAGACTATAGCTCACATGACACTCATGTTCCCTTTAGCTCACCTCAAACCCAAAAGTCTGGGAGGCACAGGCTTCCTAAGGCTTCCTAAGCTTCAGCACGAAACCTACAGCATTCACCCTATGGCTACAGCCGGTTCATTCATGGGGAACCCTAAGGCGGGACTCCGCGTACTTGAGAAATCCGTCAACTGCAGGACGGCCTAATTGTGACAGCGACTCCCCAAAGCCATTTGCTCCGCCCTATAATGCAAACCCATGATTAATAAACCTCCTCCTTTTAAAGACCTAAATGTAAGGATCCCTACTATAATCCCTATTTAAGGGGAGGGGGTTTATTCATCAGGGGTCTGGGTTACCCCACATCCACCCCAAATCCTAAACCCATTGGAGATCCTGAGCCCCAAGTCGACCCTCAACGCAAAACCGTTTCCCTTCCTAGGCCACAAGCTCAAACCCAGCATAAGCCCCCCAAACCCCAAAAACCTTGAATTTTACGACCCAAGTTCTAAGCCCCCCCCTCAACCCCAAACACCAAACGTATCCCACACAGCCTAAATGCCGCCATTCCAACTGGGCGTATCCAACAACAAAGGTCTGGGGTTTAGGGGTTTAGGCCCCTTATACCCTGAAATACTGTACTCCCCCCCAAAAAAAGTTGCCACCCAAACCCCAAATCCTAACCCCCCAACCTAAGCTATCCTATACACCGCTACTTGTACAGCCCTGTAAATGCCTCTACAGGACCCTCTCTTTTGCAGAAATCCGCCTCAATCTCCAGACCATACTCCCTAACCCTATATAGACTTTAAAGCGTAAACTCTAAACCCTAAACTTTAAGCCCTAAACCCTAAAGCCTCAACCCTAAACCCTAAACCCTTAAACCCCAAACCTTCAAAGCGTAAACCCTAACCCGCCTCCCTTGCAGAATGAAGGAGCTCGAGATGATGTTCGAAGAAGCGAAGTTTGAAGATGGAGACATGGAGCAGATGACCTACAAGGTGGTCAAGATGGGTTCTTTTAGGGTTTGGGGTTTAGCGTTTAGGGTTTAGGATTTAGGGTTTAGGGCTTAGGGTTTATTAAGGGGGTTCTTATAACTCCTATAACCCGTTGTGGTAACTGTTACTGTAAGGGGGAATGACCCAAGGTGGTGAAGATGGTTCCTGCGGGGGCTTCGGATTTTGGGTTCAGGATTTCCGGCTTTAGGGTCTAGGATGTAGGGTTTTGGGGGTCTAGGGTTTAACGATGAGGGTTTATGGATCAAGGTTTAGGATTTAGGGTTTAGGGTTGAGAATTTTGGGTTCTATGTAAATTGTATGGGGCTTGGGTCGGGAGTTTGGGGGTTGGGGGCGGGCTTTGAGCGAATCCTGTGCAAGTGGTTTAGTTTCTTTTGCCTTGAACAACTTGCATTTATCTGGGCTTGAGGGTTTGGCTTCTAGGGTTTAGCCTCACCTGGGCTTGAGAAGTTAGGGCTCAGGATTGGGGACCTTTAGTGTTCAGTTTAAAAGCCGTTTTGCTGCTCAAGGGCGTGCTGTGAACATGAAGTGGAGTGGGTGTACAGGGAGGCATCGGGATATAAAAGGGATGTATAGGATTAGGATTAAGCTCAAACTAACTAACCTGATAACCCTGCAATGACCCCTTTGAAAGCACAGTAGTTTGTGTAGGGCCTCTTTCGCAGTTCCAAGTTTGTTTTTAGTGATAGCCAGTTTTTAGGGTTGAGAGTTTGTACTAAAGGTCATGCAGGATCTTGTATCCGCCGCAGGTTCCCCGACAAATCAGGCTTATTAAGATTCATTTCGGGGAACCATATGCGTGCAGTGTAGGGGGTGATGGTTCAAGCACCCATGATTCGCGAGGTGGTAAACTCCTTGTACAACCCTGTCTGAAGAGCCGACCGCCATGAAAATACTACAGCAGAAAAGTTTACAGTTTACATCATGCCAGTTAGCTGTGATTGCAGCGCACCCTAAACCCCTAAACCCTAAACCCCCCCCTCTCCCTTCCCCCCCCAGTAACTTCTTCATGCAGGCGTGTAGGGAGACGTCTGGAGCTACATGTATCCTTCAGTAGATAGGAACCCAATATTGGAGTACTACACTTTAATACTTTTTTGGTTCCTGGGTTCTTATTATCACAACTTATACCTAAAAGGTCTATACTTTCTTTCTGAGCTTCTAGCGTCGCCTTCTTATATCAGGAAGTCACGCCAGGGCTCTGGGACCGGAGTTGCACATGAAGATGATCTCAAACATTCTACCTAAGGGGCACCATGGTGGCAGCTAGACCCTGGACCCGGAAGCCTTCACCCTAGACCTTACATCTGAAAACCTTTGTGCCTCAAAAACTTGGAAACAACTGAACCCTAACCCCTAAGCCTCCTAAACCTGAGACCCAACAGGCAAACCTAGGTCTTGTACCCTTTACCTGGTCAGGAGTTCGTGAAGATGATGATGCGCTGAGCTGCTCACAAGCTTACACGCTTCCACGCGGAGTTTCTTGAAATGGAATATCTCTAGGGCCCCCCGGGCTTTGTAGCAATCATAGTGGGATGACAATGGTGTATTTAAGGATTGTGTGGCTTGGTCGAGGAACTCTCCACCGGGAGTATCTCCGCACTAGAGGCCATGAATGCAAAGCAAGTCTCACTTAGCATTCATGTAGCTTTGTTTCACGCTGCCTTGCCAACTATGCTTTAGGCACATTGGCTTAGCCGCAGCGGGGTTCACCCAAGATGTAGTAGAGAGGCGCTTCTCTGCTAGGAAAATGACTGGACATTCTTGTGGTCAAGGCCTCTGTTTTTTTTCCTGAAGTAAGTTTCCACATTTACATCAGGGCTGCCCGTGCAAGTGTGAAGATGACCTTTCTTGCTTGCTCTCGAAGTTACTAAACTATGAAGAATGGACCTGTCGGGTCCTGGTAGTCGTGGAGCTGAAGCTCTAGTGTCAAGAGCGCAATTTTATTGGTGGCTACTAGGGATCGAGAGAATAGGATACAGGAACCGCTATAAGGGATGGCATCCACTTCTCCCATTTCTAAGTCGCTGCCAGGCAGGCAAGGCCATCTACGAGAATATTTGTGGAAAATGGGTTGGCCTAGACATGTTTAAAATCTGAACAGCACCTGGATGCATCATGTCTGTCACTTCTCTGGGGTCTTTTCAATAGTGGGGCAACATATACATCGCTCGAGATTTGGCGGGTGTTGTGTTTCAGCGGTCTGTCTTACGTGTGCAGCGTTGACTGTTGCAAGTTGCAGTCAAGGTCCAAGGACCCGACTAGTAGGGCCTTAGGTCCCCAACACCATTACTGTTAGGCCCCCCAAAGCCCGATTATTTGGGTCCTTGGACCCTTAGGGTTGGCTAAGGGAGACAGAGGTCTCATCCCACACGCCACTTGGGATCCTATCAGTTTGTAGCCTTTTTGTCTTTTGCTGGGTTATGGTTCCCCCTTAAGTAAATAGAATATGGCTTTCGGTATGTTATACAAAGATCCCCATATACCCCATATTCCATCTACTTGAGGGGGACTATATTCCCATCAGGCCAGATACTTCTTGATATGAAGATTAAGGAAAATGCTCATTGCAGATGCCTATTCACCTTTTTCGAAGGTACTAGATCTCACTGCACTTGCGCCTTTCAAAAATGACGGTAAATTTTCTCTACATCTGGCCACGTAAGGACCATCATCCCAGATTGCCTTTGTAAGGTGAGTGCCCGCAGCTGTTCTACAGCTGATTCTAGCAATCACGCTCTACGCTCCCATCCGCTTACAACTACCATTCCAGAGTGGTGGCAAGACCACTACGAAGACCGGCGCAGACGCAAACGACTTGACATTATTTGATCTGTTGCTTGGCTGTCATTGGACGGTTTGGGGCTACGGACTCCAGCAATGAAGAGGCTTCTAGAAAAGGTTTGGAAATCTATTGTGAAAACGGTTAGGAGCCCAGATGCTATGCTCCATGGATAATGTGTCTGTGCCGCTGTCAATGAGCAGGAAGTTTCGCTGAAAGAGCTTGTATGCTTGGAACATTACACATCTTAGGAACCAAGCCCTGAATTCTAAGCTGACCCCAGTGGTTGTGTGTTTCCTCGGTTTCCCGGCCTGCGCTTTGGCCTATGAGGGGATTGTCAGGGTGTCGTTCTCACGGTTTTGTTGCTGCAACGGTTGTGCACCCTCCGAAGATCATCTCATGAAAAGAAACCTTAAACTCCAAACTCTACACCCTAAAAGGTCCGATTAAAAACAACTACACCCTGAACCCTAAACCCTAAACCCCAAATCATTTCTTGTCCTTCTTGGCTCTTCCTTGCAGAAGGCTGGCTCATCCACGTCAAGGTCATGAAGGCAACGCAATAGTCTGGGTTTGGGGGTGCAGCATTCGGCGTACGCAGTGATCGGTATTCGGGATTGCATGAGGTGGAGTAAATGCTAGACCCTAAAGCCCCCTTATATCCTAAACTCTAGTCCAAAACTCCCGGTGAACCGTAAACACCCTAACCCCTAAACCCTTGACCCTAAATACCTCAACCCTAAACACCCTGAATCAAAGGTTGTTAGGTTGCATGGCTCACAGGCCTGAAATTCCAGAACCCGTGGCCGGAATAGTTGCGAGATCCTTCCTTCATGTTTAGAATTCAGAAGGTTAAAGTTCGCGATATGAGCTATAGTCTAAACTCCTAGTATCCCTCCTTAAAAACCCCTACAATGATCCCCTATATAATGCCCTTTACAACCCCTTTAAGGAGTTTAGACTATAGACCCTAGATCCTAAGTAGTAGTTTCCATTTTCTTTTCCATTATCCCTATATAACCCTAAACCCTAAACCCTAAATATATATTCCCCTACATAACCCCCCTTTAAGGACTTTAGGCTATAGCTCATATAGGG
>CAJNIZ010018891.1:199657-211965 GCA_905231905.1 Symbiodinium pilosum
GAGAGAGGAGGAGGAAGAGGAGAAAGGGATGACCCCGGACCTAAGTCTCCTAAGTGGTTTCGCTCGTGGGGTGTTATTATCATTGCATGTACGTGACACGTGTCTGCATTCGGGTTCGTGGCTCCTATCTGGCGTGTCTGCATTCGGGTTCGTGGCTCCTATCTGGTTGTCATTTATTAACGGGGGCGGGGAGGGGGGTATTACCTACTATTGCCTAGTAATCCTTCTACTTGCCGTATAAATATATCCCAAAGCCCCATTTGAAGTATTTAGGTATTTAAGTTACTCTCAAGAAGTGCGCACACCTTTTTTTAGGGGTGTAGGAGCCGTGATGCTAGGGGTGCAGTACACGGTTTGGATTCAGGAAGCTTGGAGTGTGTTGGGGGTTTCTATATTCTGGCCCATTTCTGCAAGTCCCTCGGCAAGGATTCTATGTAATGTCTTGTGGGGTCAACAATAGCAGCGGCTCGGAAGATAGGGAAACTTTAAGTATTGCCCAACCTAGCTTCAACCGAAAGACTAAAACCCAACCTTTCCTGCTAGTCCCCTAGCCACAAGCCATAATCCCTAGTGTGTGCGCCTGAGCCCCGCGCAGCTCTCCACGTGTAAGACCAGCACCAGGGGCCCTAGATCATAGAAACCCGAAACCGCAGCAAGCCTCAACGCCAGAAACCCTAAACCCCGTTTACCCTGGACGAGGAGACCCCTATTCTCCTTACACGTATTTTACCAGGAACACTACGACGGTAAGATTATCTGCTTTATTGTCATGGCAGAAAAGAGGAACTTTTACTTGCCTCAATCATGAAGAATCTGCGCAGGTGATTCTGCCTTCCAGCCGATGTCGCAGTGCGGACCTCATTGACACTGTAGGACTTCGAGAGCTGGGGTGTGATACAACGTGCGGGGTTCCGACTGCACGGTGCTTAGCGTTCCGACCCAATTTTGGGGATTCCGGTGTCAGGGTTAAGGGTTTAGGTTCAGGGCTGGAGGGCTAAACGGTTTCGGGTGTAATTAGGGCCTAAGAATTCTTAGGGCTGGATAGCACGAGTGTTTCGTAATGTACCTATCTAACTCAGGAGTAGGTTTACTTTGGGAAGCTCCTAGTTCTGTGCACTCGTCAGAGTTTCTGTAGGGATTGGTGCCATTTCAAGCAAGACAACCTGATTGGAGCTTCCGGGTAATCATAAGCCAACTACCACTGCACCTATCACCCAGTTGTATTCCCCCCAAGTCCCATAAAGTGGCTGTGATTAAGCTCTCAGGACAAATCGTAAACGGGCAATGATTACGCTGAACATCCAAGGAGCGCTTGCCAGGACATGAGGGGCGGGCCCTCTAAACATTAAAACCCAGACCTGAATCCCAATACCCCAAACCCTGATACCTTAAACCCTAAACTCCTAAGCCCTAAACCCTAAACCCATATCCTAAACCGCAAGGTCCCCTAAACCCAAGGCCCAAGATCCAAAGCCCCAAGCACCGCTTCCCAAGGTCCTGCCTGCTTGGAGTCTGGCCCTCGTGGGGTTTTCGGCTATGGGGTTCGGCTTTGGTCCCAAGCTTACATGGACCTGAAGGTAGCCCCCTCTTTGCCAGAGGATGGTCGTTTTATGCGGCCTTTTTCGGGGTTCCATGCGAGCTTGGGGGAGGGGAGGGAGGTACTTATAGTACTTGTCAAAGTTCCTCATGTACCGGGGTGCCCTAAACACACAACCTTATCCCTTTGTCATCCATATAGTCTTCAGGTTGCGAAGGATCCCTTTTTGGAAAACCCTGTCTTCTATGGTGGTGTTGGTGAAGGTATGTAGCGTTCCTTTCGCACACTACAGGGCTTAGGGTTTAGGCTTCAGGGTAGGGAAGTGGAAGTATCTTTCATGGTATCCCAATGAATCACAAGTGAAGACCTGGGCTAGCAACGCAGAGCCAGACAGCCACTAACGAAATCCCCCCGAGCCTTCTCCTGGGGATGAACTATTTTAATGCCTGCGTTGCGCCTAGAGTCTTCCAGGTACTGCTCGTCCTAGGCTACTTGGATGCCTCGGCTACTTGGATCCCGAGGGTTTCAAGCAGGCTTCAACCTCAAGCCATACTTGAACAGCCAAACCCAACTAGGCTAAAAGTCATTTGCCAACGAGGAGTTCATGACCAGCTTTGTTCCCAACATCTTCCTGGTGCTGAACGGCGAGTGGGGGAGAGTGGGTCTCTGTGATCATCCACATAAATTCCCCTTTAATAGACTCAGATACCCTCCCAACCCTACACCCTAAACCTTATGTGGCTTCCGTTTTTTCGTCCACTCCCCAACTTCCCCTTAAGCATCAGTAAGGCATACAGGCTCTACCAGTATCACGATTACGTTTATTACTAGTATGACCCCTAAACCCTGAACCCTAAACCGTGCAGTAGTACTATTACTAATATTACTATTACTCTCGCTGAGGCGGAGCCGATATGCCCCAAGGGCATCGGCCTCCTCGCGCGAGATCAACGCTGATGGATCAGAGGCCTTCACCTAAACCGGGCTGCTGGTAAGGGACTTAGAAGATAAGACCCGTCATCAAGCATAATTGGATCTTCCATATCGAGTTTTACTATACTGGAAATTGGAAAGTGTATTCAACAATGACCCTGGCCGAGACACTTCTAGATGTTCTGCGTACGCTAGGCTTTGAGCTAGCGTGTTGGATTTGAATACAGAGGGTTAGAAGGCATCAGACGAAGCGACTCAGAATACAGGGATCCAAGATATTCGTAGACTCTATAGGGCCCAAGGTAGGTATCACTACACACTTTCGGCCTATAGGGCTCAAAGCAGGCAGTATTCGTAGACTAAGGCCCCTGGGGCATTTACCGAACCCTAAACCCTAAACCCTAAATCCAGTCTAGTTGCAGCAGAGTGGCCATAGAATTTGCAGGTGCGAGTTCCCGCAGGGGCTACGTCTGGGCCTCAGTCAGATCGATCCCCACTTGAAGTTTCAGGGCATTGAACGTTTCAGCGCGTTTAGGATTTTGGGGTCCAGAGCTCGTTTAGGGCTGAGGGCTTGACAACGGAAGCTACCTTTTTGGGTTAGGGTTCAGTGTTTAGGCTTGCCTTCCTTAGAGGTTCAGGGCAGTTATGAACCAAGTAAAACTTGTACTTAGAACCTACTTATAACTCCATTCGGAGACTTCTCGTGTCATAATTGGTTTGTCTATAAGCACAGTTATAATCGCTCTGAGCCTTCAAGCAGGGACCCCAAATAGGACAGACCCTCAAGGAAGATTGGATTCCGCGGATTCTCTTGACAACGCCCCTTGTAAGGAGTCCTTCTTATGGAGGCTGTCCTGAAATAGACAAAATCTTCCTGGTTCTTAGTAAGAAAATGGGGTCATAATCATTATATAATCCTTGTATAATATACTCCTACTCCCTTATTCCCGTGGGAATCTATCCTACTTGAATTATATGGCTGTATGCTTGTAGCGTGCAAGGACGCGGTGCACAGGGAACTTCCTCTGTTGTAAGGAGATCTTCTAGCAGCCCCAAGAAGGATAACGCAGAGCCCTCGTAATTAACAAGACTGCGGGCCTATAAATTCATCTAGACCTGGAGAGGACGACAAAAACTGGAACATCGAGCCTCAAACGTCCATATCTGACAGGGAGCGTGCCTAGTCATACTGGTTCTTGGTAGAGAATAAAGGAATATAATCCCCATAAATTCTGTATTCCCACATTTCCTACTAACCCTAAACCGCTACATTCCCTTCTTATTCCCTACTAGCAAGCAGTAAGTAGCACATACCTTGTGAGCGGCTCACAGTCTTGCGGCTATCAGTGCTTGTAAACACGGACTGTGCTATGGTTTATGGTTCTTTGTAGGGAATAAGAGAATATCATCCCTATATGTTGGGGATTAGACAGGGATCCTTTCCCCTTATTCCCCACTAAGCCCCAGTAAGCTGTGCATTTGTAAAAAGAAGTTAGAATTATTAGGGTGTGTTTCTACGCCACTACCAAATTCATGGCCACTGGCAGGCATCTGGTGCTACTTAGGCAGTCGCAGACCTGAATGATCTAAATATGTCAACTTCTCGAAATGTCAGGAGCCCCTCCAATCCTCTTATCATCCCATATATATATATATGTATTTGTGCTGTGGGTTCTGCGAACCCGATCCCGGTCCATGCTATACGCTTAGCCACAGCCCTCACCACACCACAGGGAATGGGGGGTTGGTTCTATCTTGTTCTTTGTAAAAACCTCAAGATATTCTCTATATGATCCCTGTAATTCTCCGTTTGAAAACTCGTTGCTCATTCCATACAACCCCCTGGAAGATTTTGTGCAATGTCCGTTCCCAATTAGTTGAAATTCCCTATAGTTTCGCTAAAGAGAGGCAGAGGGCTGTCATCCCTTCTGATGTCCCCAAGTACTGCCACGAAAAGTGGACATTAGGGGTGGGGGTGGGAGGGTGATGACTGAGATTGGGGCGGCTCGTAATCGTGAAAATTTAGAGGTATCAACCCTGCAAACCCAAAGACAAACCCAGAGACACGTATACACCCTGTAAAGTATTTCCTGGCACGTCGAGGACGATCCGGCGCGATGCGATCACGGTTGGGGTGTTGCACCGAGCTTGTGACCGTTTGGGATCTAGATAACAAGGTTTTTCAGAGCTGGGGGTTTAGGGTTTAGGCTTTAGGATTAAGGTTGAGGGTTTAGGGTTTAGGGTGTGGAGGGTTGGGGTAACATTGGGGTTTGTTTAAGTAGTAGGCTTTCGGGCTGCCTGCCAGCAGCCATCACTGCCTGCAGTGGCTTTGAGCAAGTTGGCTTGGCGCTCACAAGGCAACAAGGCAGTGCCCAATGGAAGAGGTGTAAATGCTATTGTATAGCCCCATATCATCCCTATATCGCCCCTGTTCTCTCTTATCTACCACTAGGGTTTAGGATTTTAAGAAAAGCTGGTGCAGGATGACATCCTTGACATCCTCGTAGGTTTTCATCTTGAGTTTGTCTTGAGTTTGTCGATGCTGCAAACATGAACTCGCAGCACTTCAGTCTCAATATGTTATTCCCGAATGAAATTCCAGCTGAAGCCAGTATGGTTACACGTCTGATTCGGGCTTGTTCGTGTCAGGAAGCCGGTATGCTGGCTTTGGGGAGCTCCCTTTTACAAGCCCCACCTGGCCCAAACCTTATAAAGGGTTGAGGGTTTAGAGTTTCTAGGCTAGAGCTTTTGGGGTTTAGGGTCTACAAGCCTTAAACCCTACACCCTAAACCCAAAACGTCAAACCCTAAACCCACAACCAAAAGTGTCAACCTTAAGCTGAGGTCAGCAGCATTGATCATGGGTCTGGCCGGGCCTATGGAGACTTGATCTACGACAGGATCTGCGCGCGGCTCAGAAGGGACATAACACAGAGCCCCATGGGCTGGCAGTGGCCTTGGGTTGGGCTCCGCGGTTTGCACTGAAGCCAGGTTGTGATTCGAAATTTGCAGGATATTTTTGGGTGTTTAAGGTTCAGGGTTAAGGGTATTTGGAGGATATATTTTGGGTCACAGTTGAATGTGTTGTTCATGTGTTGCTTGCTAGACCCCAAAGGGAATGTAAAGCCACAGGTACACTATCCCAGTAAGGAACCAGTTTTGGGGATCGCTTCGAATCGCGGATGCTCCTGAAGATGGTGCTGCGTAGGTCGAAATATGTTCACAATATCCTAAGTTTTTGATCTGATACACGGGTAGCAACAGTATGAATACCGGCAGGGGCGGGAATAGAGCCTGAAACTCCAGACACTAAACCCTTCTGCATTTCCCAAAGCTGGCGACATAAACTCCAAATCTGAAGTCCTATGCCCTAAGACTGCCATAATGCAAGGCTTCGGCAGCGTAGCTCGACATGCGCAGTGCGCCAACATCGGCTTTGTCGGGGTCCAGTACTTAGCTTCACCCGGACGATCGCTCTGCAGGGGTAACATGAGGCATTGTTTGTTGGTTGGTTGGACCAAGCAAGAGTACATCCTTCTTGAAAATAGATGATTCCTGGGAGGAGAACATAATCTTGCTCCCGACGAAAATACTACTTTTCTGAGGTGACAAACAACTTCGTAAGTACTAGGCGTTTAGACGTGGTTGAGATACTAGGAGTGTAGAGTATGGCTCAGGTGACAAACATGACGGATGTCCCTTTTCGGGACATGATGCAGGACGGCTTAGTAGGCCGCCGCAAAGTTGCAAAGGGTTTAGGGCTTATAGGGTTGAGGGTTTAATGCTTTAGGGTTTTAGGGTTCAAGGGTTTCAGGGTTTAGGGGTTTCAGGTTCAAGGGTTTCGGGTTTAAGGGTTTAGGGGTTTAGCGTTCCAGGGTTTGGGGTTGAAGGGTTTGGAGCTTTACGGTTCAAGGGTTTAGGGTCTTAGGGCTTAGGTTTTAGGGCTCAAGGGTTTTAGGGGTTGCGGTTATGGAATCAAGGGTTTAGGGGTAGGGGGGCTTCTGGATTCAGCAGTTTTTTTTTAGCAAGCAACCCTCGAAACCCCAAAACCAAAAATTGGAGTCGAGGATGAAGACTCTGGAGCCTGAACCCCAGGTGCGAAACCTGTAGACGTACACAAACCTAAACCCTAAACCTAAACTTCTCCAAGAATCCCCTCTCAGCCTTCCACTCCCACTTCCCAAAGTGCTATACTTTGAGGGTTTCGGGTTTAGGGTATACTTTGAGAACCTTGGATCTGAGGTGGCCACGAGAAGATTAAGGCAGATTTTGTTACTACCCATAGATTGCATTTGAGCCATAGTCTGAGTCTTTCAACGGGGTTATACTGGGGAGTATATAGGGGACGACTATAGGGCTTAGTTGGGAGTATACTAGGAGTTTAGACTATGGCTCATATGCTGAAGTTCTGAATGCGGTTCTGAATCTTATGCACCGATATTTCCAAACAACTTCAGACTTACTACCCGTCCATGCAAGTATGTGGGCCAGCACGAGGAGTAGAAATTCTTATCCTTGAGCAAGCTTGAAACTCAAGGAAGCGGGGCGGAGGGGTCGGCATTTAAGGCCAGGGAACAGCTAGGCTAAGCTTACAGCAGCCCCCTCCCCCCCTTTTGTGTTCTGTACCAATAAAATCCTGCACGCAGAGGCCTTCAGGCTTAATTAAGCTTAATACCTGAGCCAGTGTTCTGGCAGTGCACACGATGTACCAGAACTCATGAAAACCTCTCTAGAAAGGGCAATCTTCACTTGACGCCTAAAACCTATAGTACACTGCTAGCTACCTCGGAGGTAGGAACTGCGGGAAGGCATCCTTATCCTAACCCCGACTCTAACCGCGCTGATGGTAACATGCATTCACCCAGTCTCTATCTAAGTGCTCGGTAGACTGGCCCTCCCAATCACCTCTATACATTATGCCGGGGGGTTAATATGGGTGGTTGTCAAAATTATGGTCCCTTTTTGGATCCCTATTATAATACGGCACCTAATATTTAGGGTACCCAAAAAGGGACCATCATTTTGACAACCACCCTTCTGGGTTTGCTACTACGGTGGGGATCGGCATAGAAGACTTCGAAGGCCTTGGGCTAACACAGCTCGCGGCAAACCCCATCTTCCACGTCCTCAGCCGTCCGCGCGCTTAGCAAAGCCGGGTCTAATCGGTTGGAGGCTGATGGGAGGAAAAGGCACTTCCAATTAGCTAGCGTTTAGGGTTATGATCCCTGTGGCTTCTGTGCTTCCAGGATGTATACAAACACGACAAAATTTGAGGCATGGAGCAAACTGGCGTTGGACACAAGGTTGGCCACATAAAAACTGGCAGGCAAGCTACAATGCAGCTGCAGCTGCAACAAATGTTGCGTCAGTTAAACCCTAAACCATAACCCGCCAAACTTGGATTGTCAGGACCCCAGGATCCCAAACCACATAGTCGAGTCTCACAACACAAGCCCCAAACCGATGCTGATCTTTCTTGTGTTCCCCAAGACCTAACCTTTTGTTTTGGGGGGGACCTGGGTTACTACAAAGGCGGTTCATTCCTCCCCTAACGCAGACCCCTGATTTATAAACCTCCTCCCCTTAATGAAGATTATGATAGAGATCCTAATATTCAGGCCTTTAAAAGGAGCGGGCTTATTAATCATGAGTCTACATAAACCCTTAACTCTATATAGAAGTTCCAATTTTCTTTTGCATTATCTCTATGTAACCCCTATATGGGTCTACATTAGGTTTTGGGTTTGGGGGTTTGACTCGTAGGCAGAGCATAGTCAGCAGACTTCTCGGATGGAAACCCATGACGAGCTCTAGGATCCAACATGAATACCTCTAGGATTTTGGGTTTACGGTTTAGGGTGTAGGGTTTAGGGTTCTGGGGATGTGCTAAAGTCAGGGGTGCTTCTGAAAGGTTGAGGATCCCCATAAAAGGGACTATAGCATTTGGGGGTCCATATTGGGGTCCCCCTGTTGATGGAAACTACCGTATAGCACATGAGAAGACAAAACCGAAGCTAAGAACAGCCTCAGCCCCTCTCTCGAATATTCTATCAGGGTTTAGGGTTCAGGGTTTAGGGTTCAGGGTTTAGGGTTTAGGATTTGGGTTTAGGGTCTAGGGTTAGGGTTTAGGGTTCCATTTGTTGTGTCCCCAGAGTACGCTTGAAAGCATCTGGGCCATCTAAGGGGGGCCCCAATGTTTGAATAAAACCATGTCGATCCGAAGGCTTAACCCT
This sequence comes from Symbiodinium pilosum, assembly GCA_905231905.1. Classification (NCBI taxonomy): domain Eukaryota; class Dinophyceae; order Suessiales; family Symbiodiniaceae; genus Symbiodinium; species Symbiodinium pilosum. The sequence continues at coordinate 208,360 of CAJNIZ010018891.1, forward strand.
AAGCACCTAATAAACCTATCTGAGCCAGAGTCTAAACTCCTTAAAGGGGGTTATATAAGGGATTACATACAGGACTTCTAAACAGGTTATTAAGGGGGATACTAGGAGTTTAGACTATGGCTTATATCAGCTTCTGTTTCTCAGACAGCTCAGAAGGTGAGGTAAAACAAGAAGGCCAACATAATGGAGTCTACGGTAGGGCTCCGCTAAACCCTGCCACAGACACTGAACCCTAAACCCTAAACACTACAAACCCTTTACCCTAAACACTACACCGACCCTATACCTGCATCCCATGTTTTGAGCCCCTTCAGTTTAGGCCTCGAAGTACCCAGCGGCTTGTCCCACCGTTTCGGTGTGTTCCTTGGCGCCAGAGCCCCAGCGCTTCCTTTACAAGGGCCTGGGCTAGGGTCTAGGTTTGGGGATGTAAGTTTGAGGTGTTGGGCCGGTGTGAGGCTCATTACCCCCCAAGCATCCTTAGAACAAATGCTGTGCCAGAGTAGTCGTCAGCGGGGCAGAACTAGAGGGCCAGTACGGCAAGCAAATTTTCAGAACCAGCATCAGGAGGCGGAGTAGTAGCAGTAGCGATAGCAGAAGAAGAAGTGGTAGTGGTCGTAGTGGTGGTCGTGGCAACACATACTAGTTGGCTACTGCTGCTGCTGCTGCGGCTGCCGCCGTCGACGCCGCTGCTGCTGCTATTTTGGCAAGCGCTTGTACCTGACACCTGCCGCCCTCATCCAGTTGGGGGAAGCAGGGTGTAGACTTTTGGAGCTTAGGCTATCGTAGGGCCTTTTAGGGTTCGGGGTTGATATGGCTTCGGCTCATCATATCAGGTGAAGGCCGTGCAGACTGGCCAAACAGCCATGTCTTTTTCTTGCCTTGGCCTGAAACACGAAGAATCACATCCACCTACAAAAAAAATAATCGCCCGTCCTAGGAGCAATCAGCATGGAAAGAAATGCCTATTCACAACAGAGCGTGCTGGTCTTTAATACAATTTCGTGCGCTACATATTCACAGGATACTTTTTGTGCCGGCGTGTGTGTCTCCAGGGACGGGTCGTGAGGGCAGGCGGGACTGTTGATACTAAAAATCCTGCCTGACCTTAATATACAATAGTGTACTAGGGGCCGCGCAGGATTCTTAATATCAAGCCCAACCCTAAACCCTATGACCCCAAACCCTAAGAAGCCCAAGTGAGCTTGATCCTAAACTCTTCAAAGGGGATTATATAGGGTTTAGGGTTTAGGATCTAAATTTCTTGAAAGGGAATTATTGTATCCACCATAAGGACAGAGTTTCTGCGGCAATTGCAGGAGTGTTGGTGCGAAAGTCTCTTCGTATGTCTCTCTTCATCCAAGGCAGCTTATGACGACCTCACCCATGGCACCTCACCCCAAAGGTCTGTCAACTGGGAAGAAGTTAAGAAACCTTAAACCCTGCATCCTAAGCCTTATTTCGGGATGGCGGTCAGTTTGGATGAAGTCAAGATATTGCCTTCTGTCGGAGTTTGGAATATCCCAACGACATACCTCACTGGATAAGGCCGGTCCCTATCCCTGTATAAGTGGGTTTAGGGGGTTCCCTAAACCCGGGTTACCTTTCATGTCGTAGGGTACCCAGCTTTCTGAGAGCCGTTTCTAATGGAGTTATAACATTTGCTCAGATTCAGTGTCGCCCCTGAATCAACGCCCGTATATAAGTCACGAACCCATCTTGCGCATGGTATTCATGAATTCTAAGGCGGAAACATGGCCAAAAAAAAGCAAAAAGCCACGCGGTTTAGGGTTTAGGGTCGAACTGTTGGAGCTCAATGCTCATCCCTCTACTTTCTGGTTATTCTTAGACAATGAAGGAAGGGAAGAGAAAGGGGAGCTCAATGGTTGGGGGGGGGGGGGCCTAGGCCCTAAACCCCAGAAACCCTAACAAGTTCAGACTCAAGAGCCATAGTCTAAACGCCTAGTATCCTTCTTAAATAAGCTCTATGATGCTCTATGATCTAAGCTTTAGGGTTGAGGGGTTAGGGCTACTACATGGATCACTTCCCCAATTCTACTGTTAATCACCAGCTAACCCCGAAACCTGGACACCAGCTAACCTAAACCCTAAACCCTAAGCCTCAAATTACACCCTAAACCCTTAACCCCATACCCTATGATCCCCAGGGTCCATGTGATTTTCCATTTGTTTGCCACGTAGTTCTCCATTCCCTATAAACCTTATGCTTTAAGTCCTGGACCTTGAATACTAGCTTCGATTTGATGTTGGGTTCCAAACCAGTAAATAAGACACCCAGGTGAACTATAGTCTAAACTCCTTAGAAGGCATTGTATAGGGGAGTATTATGGGGGTAGTTGAGGGGAATACTAGGAGTTTAGACTTTAGCTCAGGTGCTGACACCTGCACTCGTCGTCGGCGGTTCTGCGGCGCTCGCATTTGGAACTACAATGTTGGCGACGGCAGTGGTGGCACCTCCTGCTACTCGGCTTCATCTGTTATGGAGGAGGGCGGTTTAGAGTGTAGGGCTTAAGGACAAGAAACGCAAGCATTTACAACTTGTGCATGTCCCAGTGAAGGCACGAGCAAATGGCAAATGGTGCTAGTAGGGAATAAGGGAGCACATATTATATATGCTGAAGAGTCATTGCATAGGGATTATAATGCTAAAAACCAGCAGTAAGTAGTCGTAGAAGGAGGAACCGGAGGAGGCAGGGCTGGACACAATTCTGTGTTTGGCAAAACATACCTGGACCCTGACAGTTCCTGTAGCATAGTGCACTATAGTATTGGGGTTAAGGGTTTTAGGGTTTAGGGTTTAGGGTAGCCATAGAAAGCTGGTAAATGTGAATTGATCAGAGGACGGAGTGGGATTTGTGGCAAGTGCGCTCTGCAGCATCCAGTGCTTCCACTCCACCAACCCGTGTTTTCGGCATTTGTCTCTTGCAATGTGTAGTTTCAAGCAGATCGAGTGCGTGAGGACCGCGACCAAAGTGGAGTATGGTCAGAAGAGTCATGTACTCCGTCTGTTGAAGCAGCGGATGTACTTTTAACAACTTTTATAACTATTGCCCACGCTTTCAAATTAACATGCCTGGACTAACCCCTAAATCTTAAACCCTAAATCCCTTAACCATAAAATGCTAGGTTGAAATGAAGGCGCAGGGCACCTATGTGCTCCAGTGCAGCTAGGATTTTTGAACCGCGCCTGAAGCACGTCCCAAGCGCAACCCTAAACTCCTAAACCCTTCACCCCTAAACCCTAACCCCAGCCCATATATCCGAATGTATCCTTACAATTGCTTAGGGTACACAAATTTCCTTAATTTCAACATTTCAAAACCGCATGACCCCTCCCCAAACCCTAATCAATGGCAAGTAAAGGACCGGAGAACCCCCACGTGCGCAGTTTCACCTGAATCTAAGTGAGATACTATTAGGATGCTGTCGCCCGGCGAAATCAGAAGACGCGTAAAAAGAGAGGATAAGCAGACGAAACGGCGATCCGCGACGAAGCGATGAGCATGTTGCGCGAGTGCGAAAGATATTTATATCTGTATTTTCATGTATGTATGTATGTATGTATGTATGGATGTATGGATGGATGGA
>CAJNIZ010018892.1:0-21848 GCA_905231905.1 Symbiodinium pilosum
TATTCTTGGTAACAGAAATTAAAAATTATTTTCAGGAACCTTGTAGTTTAAGGGTTTGGAGGTATGAGTCCGGGGGTTTTGTAAATACGTTGATGGGTCGACGGCTTCGAGATCAAAAACAGCGGTACCCCAACAGACCCTCAGGAAAAAGGAGGAAATAAGAAGATTGTAAAGATCGAGGTTGCTTTTTTGAAGGAGTTCTCCCGTACCATAGGAGCCTAGATCATTCCAAGGGTTTGATAAAGTTTTGTCAGATGATACTTGGCCTGAATGATGAGGCAAGTTGCTGTTTCTGAAGTATTCGGCACTCGGTGTAGGACACTGATTTCAGGAAAACTGGTGGCTCGACATTGTTTGTAACGTTTAACTTGTGCAAAAAGGCAACTGACAGGGCTTCAGAGGCTTGTCTTGTTGTTACCAGGCGCATGTTCCTCAAAAACAGCGGAACCCCGATTGACTCTAAGAATCCTAGGAACTCTTTGGACCCCCACTACGTGGTACCCCACTACTCGTGAGGCTATATTCCTTCTTTATTTGGGTCTAAACGGGTAGTGGGGTACCAGAGAGTCCCTAGGAAAAATTACAAGCCGATTCATCGGGATCCCTATCCGCATCAGGTAAGCTGACTCGAATGATACAATAGTAGTAATGATAACAATAGTAATAGGGTTTAGGTTTAGGATATAACTAGAATAGTAGTAATAACAATAACAGAAATATTGGACACTGCCCCCAACTCAGTAACAGTTGGATAATAAATACAATATGGCTACATATACATAGCCCTTACTGGGACCCCTAATATAGACTGTTACTGGGTGGGGGCAGTACCCAAAATATATCAACATCGGATTTGCATCCTAAACCCTAAACCCTAAAACCCTAAACCCTGAAACCCTAAACCCTAAAATCCTAAACCCTAAACCCTGAAACCCTAAACCCTAAAACCCCAATCCATTCGGTGGATGGGAAAATCGCGCGCTGTTGGGGATCCCCAAGCCACTGCAGGGTTTAGGGTTTAGGGTACAAGGTATTGCAAGATTTCCGGCTTAGCCCCCTAAACTGAAACCCTAAACACCTCAAACACCCAAAACCCTAAACCCCCGTAAACCCTAAACCGGTTCTGTAGACCGCTTGCAGAACCAGAAAGTCTACCCTCAGGATCCCTAAAGGATCCCAAAAATTAATCCCCTAGGTTCCCCAATGTAGGACTGCGTCTAACAGTTTAGGGTCTGAAGGGTTTAGGGGATTCCCTGCTTTGGATCCTTTAGGGGGTCTGGGGAAGATTCAGAAATCCCTCCTAGGCCCCGCCTAACTTGACCAGCTGTTGAGCCTTAGGGATAAGGTTTCACATCCGCAGCCGCCGCCGTGCTTCATTGGCAGCCGCTCCTCTGCTTCCTGTTGGCGTAATTGGAACCCTAAACCCTAAACCCTAAATCATGAGCTCGGTGGATGCGCATAATCGAGCTGGATCTGAGGACACCAGCATTCGGGATGCACCGCTCAAGCCATCGAAACCATTGAAGCTGATGTGTACCCTTCCTGATAGGATTTCGCTGCAAACTGCGTCGCGCGAACCAGCAAAAAGCTTCAGCGCAATAAGTAGTTCCGACGCCCCAAACCCCACACCTTGGCAGCCATAACTGAACCCGCAAGGTACGTAATTAGAATCGTAGCCAGTTTTGACCATGTTAAGTGGTTCGTTTTAGTGTAAGCTAGCTTTGGGTGCTCAACAGATGAAGAGGGTTTATTAATCCCCTCCCCATATCAATGAACCCCCACCTCCACCATAATTTACATGTGTCAACCTGTAGGGAATGTTCATTATTGGGTGCGGGGTTTAATGATATATAGTAGTTTCCATTTTCTTTTCCATTATCCCCATCTAACCCGTATATAATCTTAATATTGAGGTAGGGGACTAATGGAGGGTAGGCAACGCTAATATAGCTGCCAAGGTGCATGATTTCGATCGTGCAAACGCCGAGATGGAATACAAGGAATGGCGGTCCAGCAGGAGGCTACTTCTGTTGGGAACGGTCTGTGCAGCTGTGTTGATAGATCTTCTTGTGTTCTGGCAGATGCAGTACAGTAGGAACACACAGGAAAACTTGTGGTCCACCTGCCAGTCATAGAGACGAGTCTGCTTTGTGGCTCCCAATATAATGTATGCGTATTGCTTCATGATGACATCCTTAACATGTCGACCTGAGACGAGGTCAACCTACTTTCGTGTCACTTTGAGCATCTGCGCCTGATCCTGCAAGTACTTAGCGGGGTCAGCATGGCGACGTGTGCATCTGAGCTGACAAACCAAGTTGCAAGCACCTGCCTGTTGTTGGGTGTCGTCCAAAAGAAGCTGAGAGGTCTTCGCAGAACGCATTAATGTCAGGATGGGTCATTATCATGGAATGGGTCCAGTTCTTGGTGTCCTACGGCACTACCTATCCATGCCGGTAAAGACATGCTTCTTTCTGCACGACAGGCGACATCTTTGAATTCTGTTTGCAAAAGCCTGTATTTGGGGAACGTCGTAGGCTAAGCCCTATGCCCGGTACCACCAGAAACCCCAAACCCTAAAACCACAAAGCCGTAGAAGCAGGTATGTCTCAAAATCCGGATGTCCTTGCCCACGATGATATACCCCATCCCAAAGCACTCTAATCCTTGCTTAGACAGACCTCCAAAAGGCAACCGCTGTTCGAAAGCGCGCAAACATCAGCGTTGACCACAAGTCTCTCCACCCGTCTTAAGCCCTTGCAGCGACATGTGCACGTGGGGGTTCCTCTGCAGGTAGGGAGCATCAGGAATACACTTCCCTTGCAGGAGATGCTGGCCAAAAAAAGGAACCTACCTTGTTGCTATTTTGGGAGAGGAGTTTTTAACAACTATCATGCGAGCTTCTCAAGAAAGAGTGGCCTTCAGGGACTTTAGGGATACAGCGATTACTGTAAGAGGATTAGAAAGCTTGCACGGATGTTTACGCATGATTTTGGGAACCTTCCGTACGATTCAGAACCAATTTCACTTGAAATAGGATGTACATGTCGGAGATATTTGAGGCGTACATTAAATGGTAGTTTCCCAAAATAGGGGAACCCCAATATAGACCCCAAAATACTATAGTCCTTAGTATTGGGACCCCAAAAGGGTACCCCTACTTTTTTGGAAAACTCCCATTAAACCCTAAACCCTAAACCCTATACCATATTTGTGGAACAATCTGATACCCCTAATTTTGGGAAACCCCCAAATAGTGTACGTCCAAGAGCCGCTTCGGGTATTGCGGTTGCGCTCTGATCTTATTTGGGGATACCATGGTACCCAATAATGGAGAATCAAATGGAAAAGAAAATGGAAAATGAAATGGAAGCTACTATATATAGGGTTATGTAGGGGATTATAGGAGTTATAGTCTAAACTCCTAGTATCCCCCTTAATAATGGAGAATCAAATGGAAAAGAAAATGGGAAATGAAATGGAAGCTGGGATTATATAGGGGTTACATTATATACACCCCAGGCCTTGCACCCTAAACCCTAAACCAAATGAGCTACAGTCTAAACTCCTAGTATCCCCCCTTAGTAATCCCTATAGTAGTCCCCCATATAATCCCCTATATAATCCCCCTTTAAGGAGTTGAGACCCTAAACCCTAAACCCTAAATCCTAAAGCCTAAACCCCAAATAGAAGTTTCCATTTTCTTTTCCATTATCCCAATATATCCCCTATATAACTCGGGAACATACCAAATGCCTTCCCTACCAAGACCGACAACTCAAGGCCTTGAGGATCAAGAAAGCCATGGTGCGTGCGTAGCCTTGCTTCCCATGAAGGATTAGGGTTTAGGGTTTAGGGTTTAGGGTGGTTTTATAAGGTGTATAAGGGGGTTTCCCAAAAGGTAGGGGTACCTTTTTGGGGGTCCCCAAAAACAGGATCATAATCTTTTGGGGTCTAGAGTGTGAGGTCCCCCTATTTTGGGAAGCTACCATGTAGATGGAAACACTAACTCAAGAATTCCTCAGGGTTATACGATAATTACACTGAAAAAACAATTCTTGATGAGACTGCAGTAAATAGGGTGTGTATGAGGCTTATATACGGATGATCTAGTGATTCTAGGGGTCATTAGGGATTGATGAGGATTACATATGGGTTGTGGTTTTAAGGGCCCTTGTCTGAACGCTTTTGGGCTCAGGCTCTTTGGGATTTAGAGGTGAGGGCTCAGGTTTGCAGGGGCTCAGGTTTGCAGGGTCTTGCACCTAGAGATTCGGTTTCATGATAAAGGGTACAGCGACGGAGCTCAAAAAGGAACACCAGGGATGTCAGATCTCGAGGGCTATGCCTACGTGGGTGCTGTTCACATGGTTTCAGGCTTAAGGTTTAGGATTTAGGGGGGAGGGGTCGTGTGCGCAAGAGCAACGCTTTCCATACCGCACAGGACATTACAAAGTACTTCAGTGCAGCGAATGTGAGAGTTATGCAAACAACACCCACGAATGACTTTGGCAAGTCTGGAGCGCCAACAGGCTACCAGCAGACCCCCCAAAGACCTGCACCGTGGCAACTGTGCGCTTAAATGGGACCCTAGATCTGTTCCGTATACAACCTCTGTACATCTCTATAGAACCTGGTAGTTTCCCAAAATAAGGGGACCCCAATATACCCCTAAGTACTATAGTCCTTATTTTTGGGACCCCTAAAATGGTACCCTTAATTTTGGGAAATTCCCACCTCAAGTATCCCCAGATCTCCACTTAGCTCAGGGCAGTGAAATCATTCGGAAGCTTCAACAAAACTGGGTTGGCCCCTAAAACCTTTTGAAAAATATTAGTATATAAGGTCCCTTATTAAAGCCATTAGGGAAAATATTAAATATCCCAGGGGCCTACCTAGAAAATCAGCATTCTAAATCCCATTCCCTCGCGCTCGTAGACCAAGCTTCGAAGATTCTGGAGCATCCCTCTGTCCTGCAAGGGATGCAGGGAATCCCCACAATATTGCACTTGCTGGCCTGAGAGGAATTTAGGGTGGGGCAAGATTTCCTCCATGGGCAGTAGGCTTTCCTCCAACGCGGCGTAGAGGGTTGAGGAGTTTATACCCTAGCTGCACCCAAGTCATTCAACCTACAGTCTCTACTCCAATTAACTACATGGCACTTAGGTCCCGTACTAAGGGTTAACCCTTGGGTACCAATAACAGGTGTATAGGGGAATCCCCAAGGGTTAAGGGTCTAAGGTCCAAGCTACAATATTTCCATATATATATATACCCCATTATAATGTAGTAGTTTCCATTTCTCCACTATCCCTCTATAACCCCAATACATGCCCTATAATCGCTTCATAACCCCTACAAAATCCCAAATCTCTAATCCAATGAAACCCCAAACCGTAAACTCTAACTCTAGATCACCCTAAACCCGAAACCCTGAACCCTAAACCCTAAACCTTGACCCGCCGTACCCCTCTGCCCCTTGCTTCTCACGAGTCCCAGTGGCCGAAGGAGGCTGCGAACACAACGTTTGCCAAAGGAACCACCTGCCAGGTTCTCCGCATCAGGCTGGGCGACGCTAAGCCCTACCTTCTATAACCCTAAGCCCTGAAACCCTGAAACCCTAAACCCTAGACCATCAACCCTTAGCCCTAAACCCTACCCTAAACCCTGAAACCCTAAAGCCTAAACCCCCTAAACCCTAAACCCTAAACCTTAATAAGGTTTAGGTAGGGTTTAGTTGGTTTAGAGTAAGGCGCTCTTTTGGTGGCCTAGCCTTGGTGTCCTTGTGAAAGGGTTCCTGAGAACGGTAAGTTACTGCAGCATTTGGAGCGTCATGGGGACTACCTGGACCCCGAAAGTAGGTAAAATAATAGCCCTAAACACCTAAAACCAGCCCAAAGGGCCATTATTCTACATACTTCTGGGGTTTAGGTAGGGTTTAATGTTTAGACTGCTTGGAGGGCCAGGGGGACGTAGTAAGTAGTTGAATAACGGGAAAGGAAATGGAAGCTACGATGTAGGGTTAAGGCTTTAGGGTCAGGCCGACTTGGTAAGTAGGTGCATGACTGGAGTAACTTACTTTACGGCTGCTATCATCGGTTCCCCTACTTCCCCCCATACTCCTCCCCTAGGGTTCCCCTAGATTAACTTTAATTATCTCTAAGTAACTTTCATCAAGGTTGGGACCTAACGGGTAGTATAGAGGGTTTAGGGTTTAGGGGGGTATTTACTAGGTCCCCTTGGTTTAGGGCTTAGGGTCTTGTATGTAGAAGCCCCCACGGGTGATCGCGGCCAGCTGGCACCTGCAGGAATCCCCTATGCAGAAGTGTCACAAGGACCCAGTTGCTGATTTCACCCGGCCCAAAAAACTTTACATGTTTTCTTGTTATGGGGTTATAGGCAACCCAAGAATCCAAAGTGTCCCTAACCCCTGAACCATAAATCCCAAACCCTAAGCCCTAAACCCTACACCAAGAAGATGGGCTAGTCGCAAATTCAGCACCACCCCTGCAGGGTACACAAGTCACCTGAGATGAGATTTTGAGTTCCGATCCTGAAGCCTAAACTCATATACACATATATATATATATACATATATATATGCACAGATATATGTATATGATAGTATCCAAAAATAGGGGATCCAAACAAAAAAGACCCAAAAATGCTAGAAACCCTACTATGGAGATCCCCAAAAACGTACCCCTAACTTTGGGAAACTCTCTCATATACATATGAACCATATTCCAAACTCCAAGCATCCCCTTCGATGATACCTATAGTCTATAGTAGTCCCCCATGGATTCCTCTATAGAACCCCCTTTAAGGAGTTTAGACTCTAGCTCCAATGCGCCGACATACAATACTCAACATTGATATATAAATACGTATACATTGTTATATTATATTGAACATTACATATCTATATACTATGATTATACTGTATATGATACTATATACATATATGGGGATTTCCCAACATTAGGGGTACTTTTTGGGGGTCTCCATAATAAGGATTATAGTATTTTGGGGTCTATATTGGGTTCCCTCATTTTGGGAAACTACCATATATATATATACAGATACTCGCCACTGCAATGGGCTTCCTGCTCGGTGCTTTTGATATTAAGGATTCGTCTGTAAATCTCAGACTTTAAGCCCTAAACCTTAGGGCTGTGGGTCTGAGGCTCCGCGGCCTTGTTACAGGGTTTAGGGTTTAGAGTTCAGGGTGTAGGGTTTCGAGTTTAGGGCTCAAAGTTTAGGGTTTTAAGTTTAAGGTTTTAAATTTTAGGGTTTCGAGTTTACGATTTGGATGTATTATTAAAGTGCTCAGGGTCATGCCCTGGAACAATGGCAGACTTCAGGTTTAAGGGCAATGTCCGAGAACCGAATGGAAAAGAAAATGCACCATGAAATGGGAAGTGGGATTATAGGAGTTATAGTCTAAACTCCTTAAAGGGGGGATTATATATGGGACCATCATAGGGGTTATCAGGGGGATACTAGGAGTTTAGACTATAGCTCATATAGCGATGTGTAAGGATTGAGGCTTAGTGTTTGGAAGTTTCTCAAGACAGGGATGATCTGGAGACCTAAGTGAGTATCTACCGCTGCCTCTTGCGACTACCGCAAGCAAACCTCGCTTGCAGAACACCACTAGACCCAGAGAGCCCAATATAGCTTAATTATGGAATATACCTTTAAAAGTTTCAAGGACTTCTTAAAAAGACCCCTAATAGTATTTAAGGTATATTCCTCGATTAAGCCCTACACCCTAAACCCTCAAGCCCTTATAAACCTACCGCTACTTTGGGTACCCAAATTTCCGTAAGTTTAAAATTCGAAAGCTTCAAAACTAAAATGACACCCGCCAAACCCTAAGTAATGGAAATGAAGCCCTAAACCTTTAAGATTTGTTGTGCGCCCTTCAACTCATGTCTAACCCCAGCCCCTAAACCCTAAAACCTAGGACCACCCCAATCTGCCACCACGACTACTAGGGCCTGACAGGGCAATAGGAAGCTTTAAAACGTCCAAATAGCCTCCAATCGTGGGGGCCTATAGAATACACAGGGGTCAACGTACTCAAGATGCCAACCTTGAATCAAGTAACCTCAGCGAATGACAAGAGAGCTTAGGGTTGAGGGTCTGCATGACTGATGCCGCAAGAGTATACCTTCCATGTGAGGTATAGTCGAATCTCCTTAAATGGGGTTCTATAGGGGATGATCTAGGGGAGTACTATAGGCTCCTAAGGGGGATACTACAGTAGGAGTTAAGACTACAGCTCATGTGGGAACCACAACAATTTTGGAGGCTCATTTTGTCAGCAAAAAGATGGCTGGGGTCATGGCATGTCTTGCGTGGGTGAAAATATACTTGCTAAGATGCTAAGACTGACCATTTGCCACGGACCTCTCCAAGTTAAAAGTTCAGGAACATCAGGCAACTCTTGCACTAAACTTTAAGCCCTAAACCCTGAACCCCTCCATCTTTCCTGATGACCAACGTGGCAGTGCGCACCCACGGCCAGCCAAACAGCCCCGGGGTGGCCTACGACGGGGCAAATTTATTTCGGCTTAAGCCCAGTCCCCTGGGAGGATCTAGAAAGTAGAATCCCCATTATGGTACCTTATACTACTATTTGGTAATTCCTAAAAACCCTTCAGGGGGATCTACTTTCTAGATCCGCCCAGGGGCCTGGGAGGTTTAGGATTCAGGGTTTGGGTTGTTTGGGTCTTGGGGCGCATACCATGGTCATGTACGGGAAAGACCTGAGGGAATTATGATACTCCTGCACTTCTGCAGCTTTCTGCATCTTCAGCATATGACGCAGGCTTTTTATACACGCCTTATTGCAAAACCGTCTCGGTTGGTGTCTCGGCCTTCAGGCTAGGGAAAGTCGATGAGGTCTAGCGTTTATGGCTTAGCGATTCCAGAAGTTTGTGGGCATCAAATGAAGAAAGTCTTGCCAATAAGATGTATTTGCAGTCTGGGAAACTCTCACGCTCTGTTGCACCAGAGTCCTCACAGAAAGCCGCAACTCTCCCCCAAGCTAGCACGGAAGTCCACACGGGGGCCCTGCAAAAGCACCGACCCTTTTCAGAGGCTCCTACATGGGCTTCCGCAGTATCTTAAGGATCCTTCTTACGTAAATATAAGGAATCCATTGCCCCAAAAAATATAGAGGATCCCTAACATTGATCCAGGCATTCTGGGGGAAGTGAGCCACATGAGAAATCTCTGGAGGACAGGTGCCTAAACCCTAAACCCTAAACCCTAAACCTTGAAGGGCCTTCGACTTGGGCAATTTGGGGTCGAAGCATGATTGGTGTCTTTGCTTCTGAGGCTTACAAGCTCCGATGAGGAAAGAAAAGAGACTCAGGGTTATATAGGGGTTATATGGTGGTTTTTAATATAGGGGGTATATGGTAGTTTCCCAAAATAAGGGGACCCCAATGTAGACCTTAATATACTAGGATCCTTATTACAAGGACCCCCCAAAAAGGTCCCCTAATTTTGGGAAACCCTCATATAGGGATAATGGAACAGAAACTGGACACTATAGGAGACATTCAACTCTACAGCTAAACTTCCATCTTTGCTGGGTGTAATAAGAAGCCCAGATGCGAGATGCCCTTGAAAAGCCAAGGATACATCTCCAGGACCACTTTATGCGTGGCCTTTGGAGCCTAAACTCCCAATGATTACTCCCCATGGTTGTAAAGATTCCTGGGCTCTTTAGCTCCCCTTACTATGTTGATATGGGCTATCCCTAGCTCCTCAGCTCCCCCAAAAAGTATGGGTAGATTATTTGGCCCTCTTTGGCTGAGCACTTCACCCTTAATTTTACGAACCGCCGCTACGAAAATGCAGCAAAACCCGCAGAACCCTGTAATCCGTTCCAAGCTCAATGCAACGTCTACACGAACCCTGTCCCCACTCCAACCGAAACAGCAAACAGTTGTTGAGGATTTGTTTGGCTCCGAGACAACTAGCTCTTGCCGGTAAGGGTCCTTGCCCAGGAAGTTTTGTTTCGGGAACAACCCTTTCGCTTCTGGTTGTTTGCTTACCCTGTGTCTGCTCTGAAACCCAACAGACACTTTTCCGGTCTATTGCGAGCTTGTATTCAACAAAAACGGGAAGCTCTTTTCAGAACACCCCTTGTACCCGGGAAAACTCTAGTCCTAAACCCCAAGCCTAAGCCTAAACTGTGAGAGCCTCTGTAGGCTTCTGCTTCGCTGCAGCGAGCACCTTGCTTGCACAGGCCCTATTGTGGATGGAGGAAGTCTTCCACCACCCTTTATACCGCACACGTGCGGTTCAGGGTTTAGGGTTGAGGGCCTGGGTATCCCTAGGGTCCAAGCACCTAATCTTCCTATACTTTTCCAAGGCCTGTACTACAATTACGATTACCAAAGCCCCGAGTACCCAATTATTGGGCACATGGACCCTGAGGGTTACAGTAGATTCAGATCTTAAGTGGTGCAAGACTTCCTTCTCCGCCATCGAATCTTTCCAAAAAGGGAAGTCCTCGCTCGGGAGGCCATATGATGAGGATCATAGGATTTGGGGCAGAATTTAAGGTTTCGGGTTTAGGGATGAGGATCATAGTACTTGGAGCGACAGAGCGTCCTTTTGAGGGGACCTACCTCTGGGTTCCATGCGTTTACTGTTGGAAGGGTGCATCATATAAGGATCCTACCATTGACGAAGAGAGGAGAAGATGGAAAGTACGACGTTATTTAGGTCTTACGGTCTAGGGCTTAGGCCCTGTTGGGGAAGGAAATGGGGCCTTGAAGCTGTGATAGGCGTCAGTATGGGGTTATAAAGGGACCACCACGGGAATCCACGTCCCGTTCCAACTTAAGCACGAACCCATGAGCTATAATCTAAACTCCCAGTATCCCCCTTAATAAACCCCCCTTGAAGTCTCCTATATAACACCCTCTTACGGAGTTTAGACTATATACGTCACATCAGTCCTCTAGGTTGCTTGACATCCTAAACGCCAACCCCCAAACCCTAATTCGTATACCCTAAACACTACATGGTAGTTTCCTTAAATAGATGGGCCCCAATATAGACCCCAAGATCTTATAGTCCTTATTATGGGGAGTCCCCGAAGGGCACCCCTAATTTTGGGAAACCCCCACATCCTAGACCCCCAACCCTAAACGCTTAACCCTAAACCCCAAACCCTAAACCCTTAACCCCAAACCCTAAACCCCAAACCCTAACCTTGACCCCAAACCCTTGAGGAGGTCCGAGGTTCCACTGCAGCTGCCAGGAGAATAAGGGCAATTAGCCAACCCAAGCGCCTGCCAGGCATCTGCTTTCGGGTTTAGGGTTTAGGGATTAGGGCTTGGGGTTTAGGGTTTAGGGTTCAGGGTTTAATATAACCCCAGTTAAATTCCTAGTATCTCCCTTAATAAGGCCTATAGCACTGCCCTATATAGCCCTCTTTAAGGAGTTTAGTTTATGGCTCATCTGGGATTCGGGTTTGAGAGTTTCGTCTTTGTTCGAGCCCGAGTTTCGGGCTTTTGATTCAACTTTTAAGGGTTTATTCGCACACGCTTCTTAACTTAGCGTTGAGGATTTGTAGGATTCAGAGCGCAGAGTTGAGGGTTCAAAGTGCAGAGTTTGGGATGTAGCCTTCAAGTCAGGGCTTATGGCCCCTTTTAGAACTGCTGACCCTAATAATCCCAATATTACCCTTATATACCCCCATATAGTCCCTGTAGTTTCCATTTTCTTTTCCATGATCCTTGCCCTAAACCCTAAACCCTAAACCCCAAACCCTAGGCTTCAAGTCAGGGCTTGAGATTCAGAGCTTAGGTTTGCCGGAACCTACCCTCTCCCTCTGAAGCGATCGCAAGGAAGATCTTAACCTTCAGCCTCCCGGAGTCCTAAACCTAAAACAATATGCCACTTCTGTGGAGACTGGGATAATATTAGGGTTATATTGGGGTTATATATTGGGATAATGGAAAAGAAAATGGAAACTACTATAATGGGGTTATATAGAGTATGTTTCTTTCCGTTCCGTCATTCCCTACCGACCACCCTAAACCTAAACCTCAACCCTGCAAAACTGAGCCTCTAGCAATTGTCCTGCTCTTTTCGTTCCCTGCTTGCTAACCTGGGTCATTGTTGAATATCATCCTATTCCAAACGCAGGAATTAAAGTCTATACTCTTGATCTTCCAAAAAATATCCCAATAATAACGGCCCTGCGCCAAAACCCTCAACCCTACACCCCAAACCTCTAAACCCCAAACCCCAAAACCCTAAACCCTAAACTCCAAAACCCTGAACCCCAAAAAACCCTAAACCCCCTAAACCCAACTACCTGGAGGGCCTGAAGTTGGTAAAGGCCGTCAAGAGCCGGCTGATCGGGTCGAAGCCATAGATGACCACATTACTCCAGAGAAGGACCTTCTGAGAGCATAATGTAGACCGTAGACTCGTGAAAAAAACATTGATTAATCAACCTAGTCCTCCTAAGTAGGGATTATAGCAAGAATCCAAAACTTAAGGTCCACAAAAGGAGGGGGTTTATTAATGACGGGTCTACATTATTTCGCCATTGTGTCAATTTGGGTTTAGGGTTTAAGGTATTTGTGGTATTCAGTGTTAAGGGGATTTAGGGAATTGAGGGTTTAGGATTTGGGGTTTGGGGTTGAGGATTTATAGGGTTTTTGAAGTATTTAGGGTATTTAGGGTATTTAGGGTATGAAGTGATTAAAGCTTGAAGGCATGCAGGGTATTTAGTGTGTACGGTTTAAGGTATTTAGGGTATTAGGGTTTAGGGTTTAAGGTATGTAGGTCTTCAGGGCATTTAGGGTCGAGGGATCGTCTTTTTTGGGGTACCTTGGATACTGGGGGCCGTGTTTATCATGGGGGTCGAAACAGCGACCGGTTTTGACAACCGTCCATTTCGGGTCCAGGGTTTGGAGTTGAGGGCCTGGGGTGTTAATGGAAGAATTGCCGCACCACCTTAGGGTACCTTAAGTCTTGGGACTTATGGTTGTAGAGGAGCGAGGAACTGCAGCTGGTGAAGCTTTGCTACATCAACAATATCTTCTCCCCTACCATCAACCCAAAACCTAACAGACGTTCAGTTTGTTCAGGACCTTCCAGTGACTCTAGCATACAAGCCCTCTAGAGTAGATAGGATATGGGGTATTACGGGGATCTTTTTATGATATCGGGCAGTTCCATATTCTATCTACTTAAAGGAGACTATAAACGTTTAAATGAAACTCTCAAACTGTAGGTTCTTGGGGTCTGAGACAAGTGCTTCTTGGAGGGTCGGGGAGACTTGGTAATTCTGAGCAAAAATATTCGTAGACAATATAAGCAACTCCAGTTGTCCTCTTTCTGAACTCACCTTCTCAATTTGCTTCCCTCCGACCTTGCAAGTAGAATTTATAAACAAGGACTATCCCTGCTTTGTCGGGAATCTCTTTAAGCGGAAGGCCTCAAAGACCGCAACGACATGTGGAGAAGGTTCCCCCAGATTTTTTCAGAAAGTTTCGTGTCAGAAAGACCAGGACTTTCTTCTACTTTGGTGTTAAGCAATTCAATACAGGTTTTTGCATAATTTTCATACCCATAGGGAATATCCCAGGCTGCTCGTAAGCCTCGAAAGGAAGGTGAAAAGCGCCACGGAAAATTCAATGCTTAGGATGTCAACTGTTTTTTGTTGCTTGGACGCGCTCTGCAAAAGTGAGGGCTGCTGTTCTTGGGTAGGGGCACAATGCATTCACGATCTCAGTGTTCCCCCTAAACCCTAAACCCTAAATTCCCTTTTGGCAATGTAGAGTTTGGATCACTAGCCGCAGGGATGCACTCCAGCAGGCTGGGTATCTGCCCATAACGCAAACCCTGATAAAGAGAAGTGGTGCCATGCATATGCAAGCTTTGTCATCACACCTTGTTCTTCCCTGTGAAACAGGATTCAAGCCCTTCATGAAACTCGTGGAGTGTAGAGCTGCTGGATCTAGAGACAGGAACACTAGGACGACTTTGCGGTCCATCAAGAGCTCTCAGCGGCTACGCTTGCTTGAGTTCGACTTATAACTTCAGCTATCAGCTTGTAATCCCGCTTCTAGCTAGCTTTGCAGCTTAAAGTTAAACCCTAAATCCTAAACCCCAAATCCCAAACCCTAAACCCAAATCCTGAACCCTAAACCCAGAATCCTAAACCCAAAACCTTAAACCCCAAATCCCAGATTCTGAAGACTCTGATCCACACGGGATGCTCTCTTTAGACGTTGTAGGTAGTAGAACAACAAACTCATGGGTTATATTAGGGTTAAAATGGGGTTATATTCGGGTTATAATGGGGTTGTACTTCATAATGGGGTTCTATTAGGGATATATTAGGGTTATAATGGAGTTATATTATGGTTATAATGGGGTTATGATGGGGTTATGATGGGGTTATAATTGGGATATATTAGGAACTGCGTGGCACTTCATAGGCCCAAGAAATCATTCATGAAATAGCACAGGAAGGGAAACATAACACTATCCCAAAGTGCCACTCAAATGATCCTCCTGCACCCTAAGCCGGCTCTGCATCATCAGCTTCTGGGGGTTACCTAAAACCTTAAACACTAAACCCTAAAGCCTAAACCCTAAACCCTAAAGCCTAAACCCTAAACCCTAAACACTAAACACTAAACCCTGAACCCTAAAGCTGCAGGCCGTGGGTTGCAAGCTGGATACCCTAACTCAGAGTACACTAGTACCGCTGTTTCGGACATACTGTGAAGAAACCCCTAAGGGTTAAGGGTTTAGGGTATAGGGTTTAGGGTTTAGGATTTAGGGTTTAGGATTTAGGGTTTCGGGTTTAGGGTACTCTGACGCAAGCTTACTAATGGCTATGCAGGTCGCCTGCTGTCCATTGGAGTAGTGAAGACCTGAGCTTTTGGTTCTTTTTAGGCATACTTTTCGGGGGATTCGAGCGACCGCACTAAGCAATAGTTAGCTGTAAACTAGGATCTTCTGTTAAAAAGAACTTTGAAACGTCAAGGTTTGTGTTGCGGTTCTGTCGCCTTGCGCTTACACTTAGACTGGTTGTCACGCAGACCAAGGGCTTCCAAAAGGATCGTTAGGTCTGCTATACCTGTAACGAGCGCAAGTAAAGGCCGTATGACGCTGCATGTCTAATTCAATGCTCCAAAATGACGTCAGCAACATGCAGCACCTTTGTAGCATGTGCGCCTGAACTGCATAGCCAACATGTATTTACTACAGCATGCAGCCCAAAATGATTCACTCATGTCGCAGTATACCTTTTGGCATGACGCAGCACCTTATGGTGCTTCGCCCTTGCAACCACATCCTTGATTTCCAGGCCTCTACGAGTGCAATGGAGGCGGGTTTTTTGGCTGGTTAAGCCACGTAGGATTATAGATGCTGCTTCTTTAGATACTGTAAATGAACAGACGAGATTATCTCTACATCCTCAACTATAACATGTCCATTTAAAATGCTACTCTGCTACTCAAACATCCTTATCATAATAACAAGAATAACAAGAACAATACCAATAGCAGTGGGGACCTGGAAAGTGAACTGCCGCCATGAAGGAAACAGCCATAGGCAGGTGAGCCCAAGCTTTTGAATCCTCTGGTTAGCAATGTCTCAAAGGAGCATCATGACTAGCAGTCCCTACATAGTCCCCAGAAGTCTTTTTAGTTACGACTTTCTTGTCCATTCCTTCCTTCCCTGGAAACCAATATGGTAGTTTACCATAACATGGGGACCCCAATATAAACCCCAAAATACCATAATCCTTAGGGACCCTCAAAAGGGTACCCCTATTTTTTGGAAAACTCCCATTAAACCCTAAACCCTAAACCCTATACCATATTTGTGGAACAATCTGATAGAGTCAAGCTGCAAGCGATCGGATTCACAGATGGCAGAGCACCAAAGCTAAAAGCCGAGCCGAGGAAAAGCGCCTTGGCTGACGGTTGCCTCACCTAGACCTCAAAAGTAGTTGATGTAGACCCCTGATTAATAAACCCCCTCCCCTCAATAGGGATTATAATAGGGATCCTAATATTCAGGCTCTGAAACGGAAGGATTTATTAATCATGGGTCTACATTAAGATTAAAATGATGCAGAATACGGAAGGAGAGCCAATAGGGCTGCTACATGATTACGTTGGCGGGGGTCCAGGTACTGGTGCTTCAGCGAAGCTATATGCGGGGTTCCAATTTGTTCAAGGCAAGATGTTGTCCCGCCAAACGAATCTAAAGGGGTCCGTATCCGTGTAGCAGAAGGCGAATATTCCTTTGTGTAGCTGTGTCCAGAACTGTCCGCGGTCTCCGGCCAAGGCCAGATGCCCAAAGCATGCATTCCTAAACTAGAAACCTTTGCCAATGAGCTACCGCCCAAACCCCTTAAAACCCTGAACCCATGAACCTTCCAGAAATGGCCTGGGTGTCAGCTAGCCGGTCAGTAGTCCTCTTACAAAATGCTACTTGGGCAGCTAGGCGTCCACCTCACCCCTAAACCCAAATCCCCAAACCGCCAAAACAACCGCCCTCCAACGCTGTTCCTTACGACCCTGAGCCCCAGACCCCCAAGACCTTCTAAACCTCAACCCGTAAATCTTCAGACCCCTGGCCAGAACAGGCAGGCCACTAAAAGCGGCATCCGAAACTTGCAGATGGTGGACATAAGAGTCTGGCCTCTAATTTCGAAAGCTTAGGGTTTGGGCGTTTCTGGCTCGGGTTCTTGTTCATGAGCGGTTGATGATGGTAGTTTAGGGTACGGGTTTCGAGGTTTTGCGGGATTAGGGTTGTGCGTTCAGGGTTCCAGGTTAATGGAATTACGGATTAGGGTTTGGGACTTATGAGTTTGGCATTGTTGGCTGATGGCAAGCTTAGAGTGTAGACTGGCGGTTCGTGGCACTTTCAAGTGGCACTCTCAGTACCCTCGTAAAACTTCCTCTGTCATAGTGACGATAGTGGCACTATATTGGGAAGATTCCTGGGGAGTCTTATGACTAGGGGCGGGGCTAGCTGAAGTCCATTCCGGCACTTTCCACCTTGTTGCCGCAAGAACTGAACCTAAGAAGAGCAATTGATTTTGGTTTGAGGGTTCAAAGTTTCCTGGGTGCCAGGTTGCATGTACGGAAAGAAGCCTAAACGCCAACAAGTAGAAAGGCCGACATTCAAACACCATTTAACAGCTCCCAGAATGGAAGCTCGAACAACATCTTAGAGTGTTCCCTTTTCTGACATTTGAGGAACAATTACAATACCCACCCATAATCCTCATGCAGGTGTGGTTTCCTATATCCAGGATCGATACTGAAAGTAGCTGACTATCGACACGGCCCCTCCAAACTGCGAACCCTCAATCCTAAATCGGTTTAGGGTTTAGGGTTTAGGGTTTCTTCTCAGATGGTAGTTCCCCAAAATAGGGCGACCCCAATACACGATAATCCTTGTTCTAGGGACCGCAAAGAAGGTAACACTTACTTTGGGACACCTCCATATCCCTAAACCCTCAATCCTAAACACCCTTAAAACCCCTAAAGCCTGAATTTGGAAAACTCCATATCCCTAAACCCTCAACCCTAAACACCTTAAACACCCTGAACTCCTAATTTTGGACACCTCCCACATACCAAAATTGGCGGACCCCAATATAGACCCCCCGCCATATACTATAATCCTTATTCTAAGGACACCTAAAAAGGTACACCTAATTTGGGACATCCCCACATGCCAAGCTGGAAATGGGACCTTCTTCAGGAGGTGCTGTTCCAGCTGATGAGCTTTCCTGCCGTAGATCTGAATCTGGTTTAGGGCTTTAGGGTTTAAGGGTTCAGGGTCTAGTCTAGGGTTCTAGGGTTAAGGATTTAGGGTTTAAGGCGTCAGCTTTTGTGGTGGTTTGAGTTCAATGCCTTTGTGATGGGGCTTTGGGCTGCACGGAACGTAGACAGGGATGGAGCTGCAAGATCTAAAGTTCTGCATATGGCTGAATCTTATGAAGGCTGAAAATCTTCAACCCTTGCACCCTAAAAACCCTTTAGGGAGACCTACATAATGCCTTCGCAAGTCCAATGTATCTTTAAAGTGCCTAAAGGCAACCCCCTTTTACGCAAAAGCAACAAAGGATGATGGTATCTAGGTTCAGGGTTTAAGGTCTAGGGTTTGCGGTTGAAGGTGTATTAGGGTTTAAGGTGTAAGGTTTAGGGTTTAAGGTTCAGGGTTTAGTGTCAAGGTTTAAGGCTTTAGGGTTTAGGGTCCTTATATGTCGCACACTACTCAAAACGGCAACCCTAAACCCAAAACCCTTGATTCTCTACCCTAAACCCAAAACCCTTGATCCTCAACCGTAAACCCAAAACCCTTGATCCTTAACCCTAAATCCTTACAACCCCAAACCCTAAACCCTGAAACCCTAAACCTCACCCCCATCCTCCAAACCCTTTACCATGTATCTAGGGTCCAACGCACACAATGATTATTCACTCCCCGAAACCTAAGCAACGGTTTCCAGTATGATTGTTTTAGAGTATATGGTCATTGTATACAGGACCCTTAGGGTTGCCCAAGGCTTTACATAAACCCCCCAAAGTGACTAAAACAATGGCCCAAAATCCATGAAACCAGCCAAAAAAAGGCATTGTTCTACATACATTTTGGAGTTTTCCCTCCTGGAGCCGAACCCTAATCTATATGGTGTAAGAAATCCACAAATCCCCTAGTCCCAAAAATCACCAAAACAACCAAATCCCTGAAACCTTAAACCCTGAACCGTAACTTACAAGTAGGTACCCCAGTAGTACTAAGATTTAGGACCCGAAGCCCTAAACCGTGTGCCACGAGTTTTGCATGGCGCCTCGCCACCAGGAACCAAGCTCGACTGGTGCTCGTGTGACTCGCCTGGTCTAGGTGCCCCAGTAACCCCTTACCCTAAGGGTCCATGTACCCAATAATTAGGTACTTGGGAGTTGGGTAATAGTAATTATAGTACGGGTTTTGGGCAAGTATATGATTATTGGTACTTGGACCCTTAGGGTTAATAATAAGGGTACCCTTTTCCGATATGTTCAGCTTGAATACAGGGACCACAAAACAAAAAGGAGAAAAAAGGGTACTACTGGGGTACCTAGTTGTAAGTTACGGTTCAGGGTTTAAGGTTTCAGGGATTTGGATGTTTTGGTGATTTTTGGGACTAGGGGGTTAGGGGATTTCGTGGACTAAGGAGGGGTGTTACAGATTTAAAGACGTTGAAGGGTTCGGGGATTTAGGGGTTCAAGGGGGCTTAGAGATTTTGTTGTTTTTGGGGCAGTGGTCACGGAACGAAGGGCTTATGTTGGGTTGCTGAAAATCTTCCTTCTCTTTACAAAAAGTTCTCTTGTTTCTTATCCCTCTTACTATGCATTCTATGTTGTTTCTATTCCCAGCTGTTCGAACATATGGTGAAATTCCATCAACCCTAAACTCTTAATTTCGTTTTGTGAGCCAGTTTTTGGTGGACTAGACTTGCCAAGACCCTAAACCCTAAACCCTAAACCCTAAACCCCGTGACTAGACTAGCCAAGACCAGGAGTGTGAACGGCATGGAGAGGGCTTACTGGTGCTTCAAGGCGAGTTTTAGGATTCGAGAATTAAGTGGTCTTACTAGGGTAGGTTTGATGAAGCCCCTATAAAAATGGAAGTTGTATGGGATTATATAGGGATTGAAGCTAATAGAAAATACAGATCCTGTTGAAAGCTACCTCTGCTTAGCTATCTCTAAATCGCCCTGATAAAGAGGGAATTTGGGGCCAAGGAATAAGCGCCATCTCCACCAGCGAGTCGCGAAGCTTCTCAGCAGAGCGATGCCGGTCAATGAACCTCAGATGACTCATGGTTCACGCATCCCAAAATGAGCCCAGCAATTACTACACCGGGGAACTAGGCCATTATCAGGGGTTTCAATCTTGTGTATCCTTTAAGAGATCTAGGTGCACGGTGGCTGAACCAAGTAGGAATATGTTCTTGGCGCGAAGTACCCGAACTAACGCATCGCAAATCTTGTAGGTGTGCTGAAGATAACGACTGAACTATCCTCTTCCCAAATACTACTCGAATGAACCTGGTGCCGGGTTTCTAGCTTCAAGAAACATCCTACAGTACCGCACCAAAATTCGCCTGTAGCTGTAAAATGCGCTAGCCGGCGCATGTAGGTCAACGAATGAGAATGTCGCCCGTTGACAGCCCAGACAGAGTATTCGCAAGGATCCCTGCCTCAAGTCCCTCCATATCATGTCTAAATTGCATGATGTGCCTACGTCACTGAAACTACGTCCACGCATCGCAACTCGAATCCCTAAACCCTAATCCCATGTTACAGGAACCTCAGCAATGCAAAACCCCTAACCCTAAGCAAGCAAGCCGTAGAAAGCCCTGAAACATCCGCAGGCACATGAACATCCTGACTCGAATAAGATGGGAAGTGCTCCGACGCATAGAAATTGTAATGATCATGGCGTTCCGCAGTATTTTCAGGCACTCGCACCTTTTTCATGCGTGACTTCATCCCGCGTGGACATTCACAATCCGCATAGATGTCGGAATCTGAAGCAAACCAGCAGAAAGAGCCTGCCCCGCAACACGCCCGCAATTTCCCGCAACACCCTTGCAGATTGATTTTCCTTTCTTTTCCTAGATTTGGGGACGCGTGGAATTAAAAAAACACAAACGCGTGGAAAAGGCAACGAACCATGTTGACAAGCAGAAACTGAAGCTCATTTCTAACCCTAAAATAACCCCAATATAACCCTAATATAACCCCATTATAACCCCATCATAACCTAACATAACCCCATTATAACCCTCATATAACCCCATGATAACCCTAATATATCCCCATTATAACCCTAATATAACCCCATTCTAACCCTAATATAACCCCAATATAACCCCATAATAACTCTATTATAACCCCATCATAACCCTAATATAACCCCATCATAACCCTAATATAACCCCATCATAACCCTAATATAACCCATGATAACCCTAATATAACCCCATCATAATCTCCAATGGAAATTTCTGTTGGTTTGGTCTTCTAGGTGAAATCTAAAGTGTGTACCCCGTCGTCATGTTTCCTCTCCGAACCCAGAGGGTCCACATATACAACCATTAGGGAATTGGGACCCATAACTCCTTCTATACTATGGTATTTTGGTGCCTGATTCCGTAATAGTTGTATATATGGACCCTCTGGGGAAGGAACTATAGTAATCTTTGTACTTCCCATTTTCAGACCATTTTTCCTGAGTACCCCGCAGTTTTGCCAACTTACCCTTTCAAGAGACCCGTTCGGAAAGTTGATCAAACGTCGTGACCAGGCGAGCGACAGCAATGCCACGGCCGCTACAGCATTGACAGCCGCCTGGCCATCAGATGAGCCCAGGGTTTAGGGTCCCTGCGTTGGGGAGGATCTAAAATATAGCTCCTCTATATAAGCCCATGAAGAACCCCTTATGACCCCCGGCATGCTAAGCTCCGAAATCCTGCTCTCTATTACTAATATTACCACATTACAACACTACTAATTACTATCACTTCTAAATCTCTGAGGCTGCACCATGGCATGTCCACCCTTGAAATCTCTCCATACCCCCAAATGCCCCAAATCTGTAAGCCCCGAAGCCGTGTAAGACTAACCACACAGTTACGATTTACAGCTTGTAATGTACAGAACCCCTAAAACCTAAACCCTGAGCCCCTCGACCCTAAAAGTTTAGGGTCCGTTGCCCTAAGCCCTAAACCCTAGACCCTAAGCCCTAAACCCTAGGACCCTAAACCCAAAACCCTAA
>CAJNIZ010018892.1:22163-32218 GCA_905231905.1 Symbiodinium pilosum
AATACTATACCCCAAAATGAGGATACAATTTTACTCTATATTACGTACCATAGTATTATTCTCGGACATCAGTCGGTCATTATTACGTACCGTAGTATCCCCAAATAAAATACGACTCACATGACTCTGAAAAGATGTACCCAACTGGTAGTTTCCCGAACGGGCGGGCACAGGGACCCCCCCGCCCCCCGGCAGACCCTCATCCCAGAACCCTAAAGCCTCAACCCCCATCCCTGAACGCTAGAGCCTCAACCCTCAAACCTGAGTGTTGGGGAGTACTAATTAGGGAGGAGTACGGACCGTTGAGGATTGCTATAGGTATTTTCCCCCCTTGAAACCCTAAACCCTGTAAACCTTAAGCCCCTAAGCCCTAAACCCTGAACCCTAAAACCCCTAACCCTATATATGAACCTTAAGCCCCTAAGCATCTGGCAATGAAGCACCAAAAAACGCCCAGAGGACCTCCAGGCCAAAGAAAACGCTGGGGCTAAAAGCAAGCCCTCCGTCATCCGAAAGGTGGCTCCTTGTTGGGTAGGGCTTAGGGTTGAGGATTTAGGATTTGGGGTTTAGGGTTTAGGATTTAGGGTTTAGGAGTTGGGGTTTAGGATTTGGGGTTTAGGGTTTAGGGTGGGTTTAGGGTTTAAGAGGACTTTGGTATAGGGGTGTATGAGGCTCAAGGGCGATATGAGGTTTCTACAAGCGGTATATGAGCGATTGTCTAAACTCCTGGTATCCCCCTTAATATACCCTATAGTAGTCCCCTATATAATCCCCTATATAACCCCCTCTAAGGAGTTTAGACTATAGCTCATATAAGCTAATGAACCCCTGGTTGTGTAGTTTGTTTTACAACTTTTGTGGGTCGGATTGATGTACAATCTCACGGCAAGAAGAACGTTTCGGAGCCTTGGGATGGCCGACTCCCTACCTAGACCCTCCAATGTAGTTCCCTTTTGGGTTTGGTATGGTTTTTTGCTTAGGGGTCTTATTTTGACTACCAAAAAGGTACTACATTGGAGGGGCTAGGTAAACCCTAAACCCTAAAAACCTTGTCTGCAGGAGACAAATCTTCAGGACCATGCCCTCCAGCATCGTATGAGGTGGCCTTCCTAATGAAACTACAGCAGAGGCGTAAATGATTGCCAACCCATTCCGAGGTTTGGGGTTTAGGGGATGAGTACATCTATTTTAAGGTTTAGTTGAGGTATCTTATACCACAATTATACAATAGATGTAGGACCACAATATCGGTAATTATCTAGGCTTCTACAGTACAGAGCTAACCATTGAGCCGTTTCATGCATGAGGCACTGCACGAACATAGACACGAGCAACTTAAGCTGATCACCCGGTGCCATGCTACAGTTCCACGCCTGTTGCAAATACATTGGGAAAGGCTTAGCTGAGGACATCCTAGAGCTCAAGTATTTGGCCCGGTGGATGACTTAGGACCGGGGCGCCAGATTTGAACCTGAGCCCGCCTATCAAGCCGTCTCTAGCCGATCTAGCGAAATAGAGGCAAATCTTGGACTTCTTGGACCCTGCCATAAGCCAAACTCCAAAGCCTATAAAACCCTATATAACCCATTACAGTCGTTTCCATTTTCTTTTCCAATATCCCTATATGACCTATATTACCCTATATTACCCTATATTACCCTGTATTATCCCAATACCCAAACACCCACACCCTAAACCCTACCCCCAGCCCCGCCTGAACCCCCAGCCCCGGGCTCCAGCCTTGGAAGCCTCAACCCCATGTCTTAATGGCTCCAACAGCGGACCGTCTAGCTTTCCCTTGACTTATAGAGTTAGATTAGGGTAATATTGGGTTATGTAAAGGTAGCTATATTGGGATAATGGCAAATGAAATGGAAACTACTATAAGGTTTAGGGTTTAGGGTTTTTACGGGTGCTTAAAGGAGTGATGAAGCGAATATAGGGATCATTGCCGGAATCCAACTCCTCATTCCTAGGGTAGGTCTGGCAGCACTCCAAAACAATTTGTTATGGCCTTTTGTAAGGATTCATGGTAGTAGATAATTAGAAAACACCAAATCTTCCCAGTGTCTTACACTCTTCCTGTAAGTTGATGGGTGGATGTTAAGCGAGAGTTCTTGTCCAACGCTTGAAATGTAGGGGGCCGCATTTCATTAGAGGAAAGCGTTGTGGTGCTTCCCAGACGGGCTGCCAAATGAACATCTGCCTATATTGTTCATCCAAGCTGCTGCATGATACCCAGCCTGAGGGAGAGAGGTTCAAGTGTTGTTGCAGGATTTAAGGTGAGTAGACTTCTATAGGTGGTTGAACCTAGTATGATTATACTCCTAACACACCCCAACAGGAGGATATAATCTTGCTCTATAATGGGTACCATAGTACACCCAAATAAAGTTCTGCTCGGGTGGGACCCCAAAATCAGCAGACCCCAAGTCCTTATAAGTAAATATCAATGTGTAACCCACATACAAGCCGGATTTAGAACAAAACAACTGGTGCGCAAAATGGCTCCCACACTCCATGGGTTCAACTTGACATTAGGAGCTAAGGCCTTCAAGCGGTTCCTGGGTCCCTAGACCCTAAACTGGGCTCTTGTTGAAACACTATTGAACTCTTGTTGAAATACTGTTAAACATTATCAGCTTTTATCTTTATTGTGCCCAGGTATATATAAAAATGTAGAGCGTTGTTCAACAAGAGCCCTGTAAACCAGGCTCGAAAGTCTGGAGCTTGGAGGTCCTTAGCCTCAAACCTAAACTGCTGTCTTCTTTGCGACGATCCATTCGTCTTCGGGGATACACAGTGTACTCAGAAGGGCATGGGGTTTAGGCTTTAGGGCTTAGCATTCAAAACCTAAACCTAGGGTTTAGGGTTTAGCATTCAGTAAGTAGGTTACCAGTGGAGATGGAGCCAAAGGCTTTGGCTTCTGGCTTCGGGTTCGGGGAGAGCTTCTAACTTGGTTAGGAGGTCAATATTGCGGACAGTTGGCGTAACTACATGGCTTCTAGGGGTTAGTGGTGTACTTCTTTAAATCCCTACGACCCTGAAAACAGAGGTTCTAGGTGATTTTGTCCTCTCGCACGAAGCTAAAGCTGCAATGCCACTACATAGCCTACTTTCATCTGGATACCATTCTGTAGAGTGCTACATAACTAAAATTGTCTTGCTGAGGGTGTGTGTGAACTGTTCGATAGCTGTTCTAGGATGATATGGGTACATATGTAAATCTTCTTAAGCATTCAGGCTGCTACAGTAAGGTAGGGTCTTCATGAAATGACAGGAACATGGTACCTTGAATCTTGACATACCCTCGGGTGAATCTTTATTAAGCTTCTGGCAACAGTCATTGCAAGTCCTTCGCAACAGGGATGGTGAAAATGTTCTTTTCTTTGAACCCTAGTGGGTTTCTTATCTCACACCCTAAGCAATTCCTATACAATCCCAAATGAAAACCCTGTCATCCCCTCATAGTCCGCCTATCTCTAAGTTCCCTAAGTTCCCTGGACCCTGGTAGGAATGATAGTTTCAACTGGTTAGTAGGCTAGAAGATAACAGAAACTCAAAATTATCTTCAGGGAACTTCTAAATACACCCCTCAGACTCCTAAGGGTTTAGGATCTAGGTTTGAGAAGGACGGGAGAGAAACTTTGGCTTTTGTTTCCCTGTTGCCGCAGCTCGGGCTTCTTGCCTTTCGGACTTGTATGCAGCTCTTCCTGCCCATGAAGTCCTGTAGGGTAAGAGGCGGGGAGCATGCCCTGCCACCATCCCAAGCTTGTTGAGGCCACGGACACACGATTTACAAAGAACATACGGTAGGTTGTCGAAATTCTGGTGCCTGTTCGGCTACCCTCCCTGTTTCCATTTCATTCTCCATGTTCTTTTCCGTTTGATTTTCCATTATAGTAGTTTCCATTTTATTTTCCATTCTCCCTAACTCTCTAGCAGGTGGTCCGACGAAGGCCTCATCACCACGTCCTTACGACAAAGTCGAAGACGATTCCCTCAGCGTTGGAGATCGGCTGCCGTAATGAATGGAACTGGCAAGAAGTCACGTAGAGTTCAATTTCACCAAGATCGACTACTAATGTAAATCTGATTTGGATCCTCAAGCCCTAAACTCTGAAGATTGCAACCCCCACCGACCGCCGATCATAATCCTTCTTGTTTGAGATCTCGTTCCTCGCTTCGTTCCTCTCCTCCACGTGCCCCTTCCATTTACACCTCCTACAACTCTGACGGCAACAAGTACGAAAGTTCTGGCCACTCTCTTTTATCTGAACCCAAAGGCATGAAATACGGCAATTTTGGAACTGTTCTCGTTGCAAACCACCACCCTGACCCTGAATCCTAAGTATCCATCTATAGCTCTATATGAGCCATAGTCTAACTCCTAGTATCCCCCCTCATGACCCCTATAGTAGCTCCCTATGTAATCCCCGATATAACCCCCCTTTAAGGAGTTTGGACTATAGCTCATAAAAACTATATATAGCTCCTTATTACAAGAACACCCCCCAAAAAGGGACTCCTATGTTTCCGCACCCAGAAAGGTCATTCTCATTTGCCAAGCAACAGCCCCGCCACTGAGCCGCTAAGGCCTTCGCCCACCGCCAGGGCCGTGGTGAAGCGCCTGAGATTCCAAATACTCTAGCCACGCCTTCTATCCCACTGGAAGTAAAGGGCTTAACCCTATAGGCCCCCTTCAGGAGATAGAATATGGTGTTGGGTATATTATAATAAGATCCCCATATAATATGCCCACATTCTATCTACTAAAAGGGGATTATAAACCCTAAACCTTAGGGTGGTTTATGGTTTAGGGCTCAGGCCTACTCCCTGAACCGTAAACCACAAGATTCCTAAATCACCTCACCCCAGTATTCTGGCCAAACGAAGACCCAAGCCTAAATAGGGTTCAAGGGTCTAGGGTTTCTAGGGTATAGGGTATGTAGCACGTATAGGGTTTAGGGATTAGGGTGTGCCTTTGAAGGGAGTACATGCGGGTATATTGGCATATATAGGCTCAGCGTTTCCAGAACCTAGGGGGTTTAGGGTTTAGGGTTTAGGGGGGTCCCTACAACAAGCATAGATCAGGTGGACCCCGCATCCAGTACTAGCGACTACAGGAAACAATAACGATTACATCAGGGTCCTAGTATATTCGAATTATACCACTATTACAGGGTGGGGGGATCCTCCTAAAGCGTAGAGCAGATTGGAGTCTATGTCAAGACCCCTCTCGAAAGGAAGAACACCAAAATAGCAAGTTCTATGAATGGGCTGCTGCAGACGTAGGGGCACCAAAGCTGGGTTGAGGCTTTGTTTTGGGTATGTTTCGGTAACAAAGCCTTACAGTCCCAATTAAGTAGATAGAATATGGCTTTGGGTATATTATATAAATAGCCATATTCCGTAGACCGCTTCTTTTATATACCCAGTTTCATTTCCATTTGATTCTCCGTTATTGGGTCCAAATATCCCCTAATCCCTCTGTCATCCCTCAATACATGTTTTGAAGGGACCTGCAGTTTCCATTTCGTTTCCCCTTGCTTGCAGTTGATTCTCCATTATTTCTTAGGAGCCCCCTGGCGTAATTAATCCTTCTTCCCATGTCGATATTGCTCCAAATGCTCCCTATACAGAAGCCCCAAGAAGGACTCCCATACTTCCCGGAACCTTTAACCCTAAACCCTAATAAGGACTCCCATAATTCCTTAAACTTGTAATCCTTATGGTCCCATTGTCTCCTTGGGGTACTTGAAGGTTCATGGGACTTAGTAACTACTTACAACTGGGCTTATAACCCTACTTATAATTTGGGTAATCCCCGTAAGGTCATTCAGGGGGATATAAGTAGGGTTATAAGCCCAATTATGCGTTACTAATTTCAATGAACCTTCAAGTAAGGTTGGGCCCCCACCAGCTAGTAATGGCCACAAGAAATACATGGCCTTTTCATAAACGACCCCATACATTCCTAGCATACCACCATTCGTCCCTAAACCCTAAACCCTCAACCCCAAATCCTAAACCCTAAACCCAACCTGGGGGTCCTAGGGCCGTTAAGCCCTAAACCCCATAAACTCTAAACCCTCAGCCCGAAAGCCTCAGTCTGAACCTGAAGCCCTTTAGATCCCTTCATCTCCTTCGGGTCCTAGGAACTTGACTTAAGTTAAGGTTTAGGGTTTTGGGCTTGGGGTTTAGGGTTTAGGGTTTAGGGCTATATTGGGGAAACCCTGTTAATTTTAGTACTGTATACCCATTATGGTACGTACCTTAATTTAAGTTCCTCTACAGCAACCCAGGAAACTCCAAATTCTGAGCGGGTGACCTTGGAAAAGTGGCGGCCAGCGGATAAAAGACCTAGGGTCCGGAGTTCAGGACTCTTGGAGGGTCGCAAAACCACTGGGGGAACAAAATGAGCAATAGTTCATAAAATAAGAATAAACGTACTAATAAGTGCACTATAGTAGTAACAATAGTAACGCTAACAATAACGATACCAATAGCTGCGCTAATGGTAGCAACACTGCTAAAAATAGTAAGAATGACAGTGTTTATACTTAGGGTGCTTCAGGCTTGGAGTTGGAGATTCGCTTTCTTTTTGTACCACTGCCTCATATACTGTATACCCTGTATATGGTCCTTGTGTATAGCCCCTATAGAACTAGAGGTATGCCCACAATTAATTGTCGTTTTGAGCTACAGGCGTCCCCAATAAAAATTTCCCTCCAGAGCCCTATGGAGCAATGCCCATACAACTAGGAGGGCGCTTGGGTGATGACTCTTTCAGCACTCATAGGGCGGAACCGCTGAAAAATCTCTGCCCGCGATGTGAACCGCAGGCGCGCTATGGAAGACTGACCATGATGGTGTTCTGCTGGGATATAGGGATATTACCCCAATAATGGAGAATCAAATGGAAAAGAAAATGGAAAATGAAATGGAAACCCTAGGTCCCCTGTAAAGGGGTATATAGGGATATTACCCCAATAATGGAGAATCAAATGGAAAAGAAATTGGAAAATAAAATGGAAACTGGGAATATGTGGAAGATTATGGGGTTTAGGGTGTCCCAAATTTAGGGGTACCATTTTGGGGGTCCCAGTAATAAGGACTATAGTAGATTAGGGATCTATATTGGGGTCCCCCTATTTTGGGAAACTACCATATGAACAGAAAGATTGACAGAACATCAGAGGGTTTAATCCCAGCTGGTCAACAATGCAGCAGGCTTGCTCTCTTGTCATATATGCAACATGACGGCTTGTGAGATTAGTTGGGCTGTTGTTAAGGAACTTTTTAAATACCATAATAAGGAAATCCGTATAGGATGTACTGGGTAACTTACCGTAAGCCCCTTAAGAGCAACCCAGACAATGTGCCCTATCAGAAGAAACATCTTCCAAGGAGATGCTGGCACCTGCTCAGCAGCATAATGGCTGATCACTCGCTGGCGCACGTGGAAAGACACATGAACTATAGTCTAAACTCATGGTATCCACCTGAATAAGCCCCATAATAAACTAAACCCCAAACCCTAAACCGCGGACCTGAAAAAAAAGCTGAACACCACACGGGCGGAGCAAAAGGTTACTTGGAGGGCCGCCGGCCCATCAGCAAACACAACTTGGGGTACCAAATCTATATAGGGATTATACTAGGGCCATATTGGGGTTATGTTGGGATAATGGAAAAGAAAATGGAAACTACTATATTATAATAAGGTATATATTGGGATTATATGAGCTATGGTCTAAACGCCTAGTATCCCCCTTAATAACCCTATATAATCCCCTATATAACCCCATCTAAGGAGGTTTGACTATAACTCATATAAACACTCTCAAAATCTCAACTTCCATGTCCCCCCAACCCTAAAACTGAACTGCTAGGCCCAAAACCCCAAAATCCAAACCCTAAACGCGCCTAGACTCTAAACCCTGAAGCCTGAAGCCCTACACCCTATGTTGTTTAGATTACTTCTGGACAAGACAAGCTACTAATGAGCTACCACAGTTGGCCAGTCCTCCGGCTCAGGCTTAAGATTGCGGGCTTAGGATTCAGGACTTAAGGTTTAGGGTTTTTGGGTTTTAGGGCCTAGGATTCAGGATTTAGGACTGAGGCTTTAGGATTCAGGATTTTGGGATTTGCAGTTTAGGGTTTAGGATCTCGGGCTTAGGATTCAGGATTCAATATTCAAGGTTCCGGAGTTACTGTACCTGGAGGTTCATGGGACTTAGTAAATATTTATACCTGCAGCTATAGCCCTATTTCTAGTTGGGTACTCCCTATAAGGTCATGTAGGGGGGTTATGAGTAGGGTTATAAGCCCAGTTATAAGCACGTGCTATTTCCCATGAACCTCCAAGTAGGGTTTCGAGTTGATCCAAAAGGATTTGGTTTTGAATCCCTCGGACCTTTGTCAGCTGCATGACGGCTTCAGGTTTAGAATTTATGGGGCGTTTCGGGTTTGGGGCTAGGATTCAGGGCTTAGGGCTTAGGATGTAGGATGTAGGGTTTAGGATTTAGGGTTTTGGGTTTAGATGAATATACCGTCCATATAAGATTTAGAGCTAACCCCAGTAATGGAGAGCGAAATGGTGTAGATCCATAAGCTTGACAACATGTTTGGGTTGTCCCAAAGCAGGGCGGACCCCAATACTATAATGCTTATTATGGGGACCACCCAAACATGGCACCCTAAATTTTGAGAAATCCTTAAACCCTAAACCCATTCAGGGCCCACAATGGGACTGCATTTGGGGAGCCTTTTCCCTCTTTCTGGGAAGGGCAGGTCGAAGTACTTAGGGTTTAGGGTTTAGGTTACAATAACTCCCCGGGGGTTAGTAGAAAATCATATTGCATAGGGCTTGGGTACTGCCCCCACCCAGTAACAGTTGGATAATGTTTATACCCCTAGTATAGACTGTTACTTGGTGGGGGCAGTACCCAACATAGGGACTATTCAGGGGTTATATTCTAGGTCCCTGCTGGCCACCAGCAAAGAAAGCATTCGTTCATTTCATTCAGCGTTCAGTTTGAATCAGTTTGATACGTGTTTAATTCTACTTGCACAATCACAATCTTCAGAGAGCCATGTCTGGCATCACACCTGTATGTGTGACTAGGAGACGATGAT
The DNA here is from genome assembly GCA_905231905.1 of Symbiodinium pilosum. Classification (NCBI taxonomy): domain Eukaryota; class Dinophyceae; order Suessiales; family Symbiodiniaceae; genus Symbiodinium; species Symbiodinium pilosum. Next base: position 31,305 of record CAJNIZ010018892.1, read on the forward strand.
GTTTCCCAGGGTTTAGGGTTTAGGGCTTAGGGTGAAACTCTACACCCTAAACCCTAGACGCTAAGCCCCCGAAGTATTTTGGAATAATGAGGGCATGGAGCGTTTGGGTTGTGTTTAGCTGGTACAGCATCCGCAACCGGATTTCAATGGAGTGAAGGTCTTCTGGGTTTAGGGTATAGGTTCAGCATCTCAAGTCCAAGTATCCACTTCTCAAGTGTTATCAAACAATCGTCATATACACACCCGCCCATTGGGTCCCACATCATTAAGGAACCTAGGCCCTTTACTCTAAATCGTGGACCCTAAACTCAAAGCCCTGAACCCTAAACTCTAAGCCTGGAACCCTACTCTCAAACCCCTGAACTCAAAACCCTAAGCCCTGAACACTTAACTCTAAGCCCTGAACCTCAAACTCTAAGTCTCGAACTCTAAACCGTGAGAACTCCAAGCTTTGAACCCTAAACTCTAAGCCTTGAACCCTAAACCCCAAGCCCTGAACCCTGGACTTCCTAGCCTAGGTCTCCAGCCTTAACCCTAGGGTTCCAGCTTAGGGCTCCAGCCTCAGCCTTGAAATGTAGGGTTCCAGGCTAGGGGTCTGAGGTTCCCCCTGTGACCTTGCCCATTAAGAAGCTTGCCCATTAAGACCTTGCCCATTAAGGACCTTGCCCATTAAGAACTTTGCCCATTAGTGCCTTGCCCACGACAATCATTAACATTCAAATTATGTATGAAAGAGAGGTTTAGGGTTTAGGGTTTGCAAAATCATAAACAGGCGACGAAGCACAAAACCCTGATAGCAGCTCTTGCACCCTCCATCCCGGTAACAAGAATAGCAGCAGCCACACTACTGCACGTCAATCCTTTGCAGAAAAACTCCGCCAACCCTAAACCCTACCCTCTCCCACCGAATCCTA
>CAJNIZ010018892.1:32318-56740 GCA_905231905.1 Symbiodinium pilosum
CGCCCTTGACCTGCTTTAAAGCAGGTTTTGGAAGGTGTAGGTATACCCTATACCCTAAACCCTTTACCCTATACCCTAAACCCTACATCCTAAACCCTAAACCCACAGCTGTCTTACTGCTGGAGCTGGCCAGTTTTAAAGGGACTTGACTGGGAACCCCAAACAGGGAACCCCAAGAATATAGTAGGAATATAATACAGTGGATACTCAAAGACCTGCATGACCCTAAGTATATTGCATATTGGGGTTTATAGGACTATGATAATAGAATAAGGTCATGCAGGATTTTTAGTATTGACAGCAGGAATATACCTACAGGGTCCTCATATTCTATTATATTCCTACTATATTCTTGGGGTTCCCTGTTTGGGGTTCCCAGTAGAACCCTTTTAACTTTACGACAGCTCCACAACCGGAGAGTAAGACCACAATCTGCACTAAGGAATTTTGGCACCATTTTCCACAACTTTCACTATGTTCCACGATCTGTCGTGACGTCGTTACATCTTGCCCAAAACTTGGGTACTGCCCCCCCCCCAGTAACAGTCTATATTAGGGGTCCTATTAAGGGCTATATATAACCATACTCTACTTATTATCCAACTGTTACTGAGGAGGGGCAGTACCCAACCTAAAACCCTAAACCAAAATCTGCTCAAAATTTCACCCCTCAAGTCCAGCCTGCCACGAAGGTTAGGGACAAGAGTCCCACACTACGCTGGGCACCTAGACTCAAAACCCCAGGAAGAGAGAAGGTTCCCACAATTATTCAGGGAGTTTTCATTTGTACCCTTAGGGTTTGTGCCCTTGGGCTTGGGTCCCTAAACCATGGAATATGGCTCTTGATAACTGTATTGGGACCCCCAAACCTAGGGTTACAAAGATTAAGGGCACAAGCTTAAAAGCCTTTGAGATATGTAAGTCCTAAACCCTAAAGCCCTAGACCCATATGAGCTATAGTCGACAGCCCCCTTAATAACGCCTATCATACTCCTCTAGATGATCCCCTACATAACCCACCTCTAAAGGACTTACGACTACAGCTTATTTGGGTTTTACGGCTTCGGAGCTTTGGGCTAAACCCTAAACCCTAAACCCTGAACCCTGAACTCTAAACCGCGGGAAGGTTGTGAAGGTCTAGGTTGACGAATTGGGGACATTGTGAAGACTCGGTTTAGGGTTTAGGGTCTAGGGGTTTCCCAAAATTATAGGTACCTTTTTGGGCGTCCCCATAATAAGGATTATACTATATTGGGGTTTATATTGGGGTCCCCTTATTTTGGGAAACTACCGTAACAGGGGCGTACAGGGCGCTTTTTGTGTGTTTGTTGTTCAAACCTGCAGGAGTTGTACATGTCTTTCAGGGGCCCATGAAATCCTAGGGGCATCATTTGAAGCCTCCTGCAGCCATATTTGCACACGAGCTATTGTCTAAATTCCTTAAAGGGGAGTTATATAGGGGGGTTATATAGGGGACTACTATAGGGGAAATTGAGGGGGATACTAGGAGTTTAGACTATGGCTCACATGAGTCTGTAAGACGGTAAGCGATATGAACCTTCTGCTTTGAAATGGCCTATCTTCAGAGTCAGGGGGACTTAGTGGAGAGTGAACAGGTTAAATGATACCTGAAAGGGTCAAGACGGGCTCATACGTGGCATATACCGGTCATAACTATTAATGCGTACAATGACTTTAACCTGTTGCGCCGATGCTGAAGACCATCAACTGAAGTGAATCAAGTAGCTTTGGGTGTGCAGCTGCAACTTGAGAGCCAGGATTGTGGCAGTTTCCCCAATGTGGTATTGGGTTCATATTGGGGGGTCTGGGCTAGCATTCCACATGTGCTTTCGCAACAGGCATCGACACTCTCAAAAGACCAGGACAAGACACTGACAAGTGGAAGTTGGAAACCAAGGCCTTCCGAGCCCTGCTTGGAGGTTCATGGGACTTAGTAACTATTCATAACTGGGGTTATAACCCTACTTCTAATTGGCGTAACCCCTATGAGGTCTTTTAGGGGGGTTATAAGTAGGGTTATAAGCCCAGGTATAAGTAGCTACTAATTCGCATGAACCTCCAAGTAAACCCGAAGCCCTGTTTTACAAGCCCCTGAACGTTCAACCCAAACGCCCAGCTCGTTTGAGTCCGTATAAGTTGATTGCTTATTGCTCCACACAGGCGGACCTAGCCAAGCTCCAATATACTATAGCCCTTATGATGGGGACCCCCAAAAAAGTAACCTTAATTTGGGAAACCCCCGACACAGGTGGCGACCATGATTCAGTTGCTCACGGCTTGTGCAAGCAGAGTTATGGGTCGTCGAGAGGGCAATGACACGAAGCCTAGAAGGGGTTTGCAGGGATTGCAAGAAAGAGGCCTTATTCACGAAGAACACGGTCTCGGGGTAAACTGCATGATGATTCCATGGGGCCTTTTAGAACAGGATTTTGGTCATACGCAACTTCTACATCAAACCCTTAACCTTGAACCCCGAACCCCAAATCCAGGACCCAAAGCCCTGAAACCGAACAGAACAGAGCTGACAATGGAATCCTCCCGAGGTTTCGAGGTTTCGAGGTTTCGAGGCCGAGGTTTCGAGGTTTCGAGGTTTCGAGGCCGAGGTTTCGAGGTTTCGAGTTTTCGCCGTTTTCGGAAAATCCATTGTCAGGTCTGATCTCTTCCATATACAGGGCAGCCCTAAGCCCTAACCCTGGTCCCCATGTATCCTTCGATGGGGCCTCCAATCCACTGAAAAAGTCTAGGCCAAGTCACGTGAGGTAGGAGCTGATCCTGTAAAATAGGGCAGCACTCAGAATAGGACTAAGCGCGGTCCCCTTGGTGCCCATGCGTCCTTTGATCCAACCTCCTGAAGAGATCAGGTTAGGTCAGAGCAGAAAAAGGTCGGGTCGGGTGAAAAGGTTTTGTGGGATGGGGGTCTTGGATTCTGTGGCTGCTTTGCCTTTGTGGGGCGACCTGGGTTCTGGTGGTTGTGACAGGGTTGGGTCTGGTCTGGTGGAGCGAGCATTTTTTTTTGTGGAGGAAGCAGGTGTTTTTGGTGAGCGAATCAGATTTGGTGAGTGGAGCAAGGGTTTTGTTGAGTGAAGCGGGGGTTTTGGTGAGCGAAGCAGTCGTTTACCGCAATGGGCTTGCTTACTTGCTTGTTTGTCCTCCGTTCATGTCTGGAAAGCCGACGTATTGAGGCCGGTGGAATGATTCAAGTCAATAGCCGACAACTTGCAAAGCTGCTTCTCATTGAGACATTTCACCATTGAACCAGCTTGCAGCCCTCATCCAACTTTGGCGTCAAGAGCTTGACATGAGCAGGTTGTTTGTTTTTGGTTCACACTTACAAACTAGGTAAATGTCATTGTCGCAGCACCAGATGTAAAAAGAAATCGTTGCATATGTAATGCAATCCGTGGTGAGCCATGCTCCCGCATGTCCCAAAGCGACAGAACAAAAACGGGCGACTTGGACGGCTTGAAGATGTTGAAGCTGTGGACAACCTTTCGGAATTTCGCATGAGTAGTTTACGTTGTCAAAATCCGTATCGAGTGCAGCTTGGAAAAGATCGTCATGACAGTCGGAACCCAAAGTATGATAAACTATGGTAGGAAATGTTGATACGGTATTGCAACAGCCCTTGTGCCAGCTCATGGCATTCAGGCAGACAATGTCCCAGATCAAATTGCAGATGGTTATGTGGAACCCAACCGCTTCATGAAGGTATAGACAGACATCATGCCGCCGCCGGCACTATGTATAGGTTTTGTCATAAGCAGTATCTTGCCGAGGTTTTTTCCCCAAGTAGAGATAGAATACTAACCTAATATCACAATAAGGTCCCCATAGACCCCATACTTTATCTATTTACGGGGACTATACCCGACACCGTATATTCTCTCTACTCAAGGTGGACTATCGATCGCAACTGAGGTTTCGCGAGGCTTGGCAGCGCGCCACCCGCTTGCACTTGTGATTTGCACATTTTTTTTATCACATTTTTTACTATATTACTAGATTACCACATGGACAGATTACTATATAACTAGATTACTGTAAGAATATATTTCTGGGGATATAATATGTTCTTACATCGTATATTACTTGGCAAGGCAAGGCCTGCAATTCGGTACAATTTCATGAAATATTGAGTTTCTCTGCTTGTCATTTTTCCGGTGAAGGCCTTGGATGTTGCCACCAAGTAGTGAAGTTTCCCAAATTGGGTTTGAACATTGAAAGGTGTTGGCTGCGACGTTACTGGGCATGGGTGTGGAAGGTAGTGTGTTGCATCGTGAGGGTCGAGTTTGCTTCTGTGGGAACCCCGGCCTTTGAAACACTTGCGGATTTGGCTGACCTGGCTAGTCATGTAGGGCCCTGTCCCGAGTTTGTGTATCTCACAGGTCGAACACACGTCAAATGTGTTTCGGTTGCTCCCAAGATTGAACCGTGCAAGCATGTGCAAGTCGTGTGAGGAGGGTTCTTCCAGTACATTTTTTTGTGCTTAGGAGTCGAGCTGACCGTAAATCCGAAAGTCTAGACCCCAACACCTTGTCAACCTTCAACTTTTCAACTCACAGGCCTAAACCCCTAATCCCCTCAAGCCTAGACCCAGAGATGCCTAGACCCCTAAATTTCCAACTCCGCAACTTGAAGTTTGGGACAAAACATTGTATAATCCGTGAACCATTGACCCTAAACTGTCCGAGGCCAACCGAAGAAAGTCCTGGAGAAATATGCCAGGACGGCACCTGTTTACAGGGGATATATGTATATATAGGACTTGTATAAGGGTATTTGAAGGATGTATAGAGATATTGCCTTCAGTTTGGGGTTTTGGGACTAAGGGGTGTAGGACAGTGTAGGATTTAGGGATGTTACTCCTATTCATGGAGGATCACATGGACTAGAACATGGAACCTGCAATGGACTAGGGTTTGGTAGGAATCTTGGGTTGGGCATGGAATCCAAAATGGAAATTAGCTTTAAAGGGGCTATGCAGGGTTCTATATATATATATATGTAGTTGAACCATATCATTATGATGATGACCATCCTTGTTCTTTTTCTGATAGTGGGTGGGCAACAACCAGCGCTTGAGGTTGGAGTAGGATTTCCTGGTTGCAAGGGTTTAAGCGTTTCAGGGCCAGAGTTTAGGGCTTAAGATGTAGGATTACGGGATTCCCTGGGAGCCCAATGCTAAGGAGTGTACCTCAACACGTAATAGGGGTCATAGTACAGGGTGTTTAGGGTTTGAGATGCCTAATGAGGTTCACGCATGAGGAGCAAGGCGACTCTTTTTTGACAGTGACGGGACTGTCTTCACCTATCCGGCATTGGCCCCTAAATCCTAAACAGCGTGTCACAGTCTACGGTTCAATTGGGCAGCGGTAATCAGCCTTGCCAAAAGGAAAGTCCGGATTGGCATGTTCACTCCACAGGTTGCATTAGAACCAATTGCTTGGAGATTATCTGGAATTTCCAGGGAGTCATGAGTTCCTGTTTGAGTCTGTTTCGAGTAGCAAATACATTTGACATCATTTAACTTTTTGTAGTGCTGAGTTCGAACTCGAGTTCTTGTTGGTGTTGTCTGCTGCCAGGACACGGCCATGGGCCAGGGCCTCAGGTGTATGCAGGGCCAACGACACTTCGGGCTTGCAACTTTTTAAATGTAACAAGTTTCTCTTGCAGATGCTTCTGAAGGATCATGATGAAGACCAATCCTGGGCCTTTCGGTGTAATCCGTAAGCGTAAGCCCGCGTCAGCAAGCTGAGACTTGCAACCTGATCTAGGTTTGAGGTTCAGGACAGAGAGTGGTTGGTGGCCGTAACGGTGTTCGGTGCTTGAATTCAGTGGTCCCGCATGCCCTTTCGCTCGCGAGGAAAGCGTTCTGTGCTACTTGCTCGGTATGGAGGCGCGGTGTGAGCATGCGGCACGAGCAACAACATCGGCCCCCTTGAAAGACAGTACCTCGGTTCGCCGCAGGCACTGGGACATTCCGATATGTTGTCGTGCATGTTGGTTCTATCATATCTATCCACAGTTAGATGATGTACGGGCATCTGATCTACAATGGAAGCCTATGAAGTCACCTGGCACCATGAATAGTGACTCACAGAATTGATTCGAACTGGTGTTTGCGAGTCCTGAACGCCCCCCTTTCATGATGAGTCCCTCTGGAGGAAGTCACTCTCCGCCCTGCTCATTTTCCCACTCTCCGAAGTCTATTTCTGTGAGTGTGGGGTCCTCCCCCCCTTAACTTGGGGGGTATCTTCTCACTACAAATAGCCACCTGATAATCAAACCCCTCCCAGCGGACTCAAATCCCACAAGATTACCTTTTAAATGGCGGCAATACGGTTTTCTAAGGGGGCTCATGTGGCGTAAATGGAAAAGGAATAAGGGGGAGGGGATCCAGGAACATTTTGCTAGGTTTAGCTTGACTTCAACAGGCGTAATTGCTTTCTAAGGCCACTGTGTAGCCCCGGCAGATAACTTGCGCCGGTACATACCCCTGTGGGGCGGAGTGGCGGGGACAGCATGTATGAGGGGTAATTAAGTGACTCGTTATATTCTCAACAATATGACGAATTGCCGCATGATTTCTCCCTAAAACCTAAACAATGCAACAAACCCGAAGCGATTTTGAAGTCAAAACCCCTAAGCCACGAAGCCTAAACTCCTTAACTAGAGTTGGTATGAGCGCTGTAGCCCTGAGTCCTGAAGCTTTGATTCAAAGAACGTAGTCCTCTAACCCCGAAGCCTCAATTAAAAATTCACTGCATGTTCCAACCAGCGTAGGTCCAACCAATCATACCGCAAAACAATATGTCCACGCCAAGATAAGCGTGGCATGATACCACATTCCTGTTTTTTCTATAGTAAAACACGAACAGTATTGACAGTGATCCAAAACAATGATAGCTGTGATTTCCGGTAATGAGCAGAGATCACGGGTTTCCTAACCCCTCACCCTCTACTATCCCCCAAGATGGTTACTTGTTGGACAAAGCACGAGTCATTAGGGCTTCATCAAGGGGCCCCTCATCGAACACCTAGACCCTAATCCCGAAGCAGTAACCCCTGACACCGCATCAGCAAACCTTAGACGTTAACCGCCAATCCCCAAACCACACCCCCACCCTCATTTGACTTAGTAATTCTACATACCATCCCCGATAAAACCCTACTGTAAGCCCCATAGCCCCTGCTACAAAGTAGACCTACTAAGTCCTCCAAGTAGCCCCTAGCCCCCTCTACACCCTAAACCCCCCTTACCTCCAAAGTCAGCCCTCTTTGATAGGCCCTCAGGGTCCCGCCTACCACCCGCATGTACAACTTGGCACAGAGCTTGGTATGTTATTCCATGCGCAGGGTCAACGGTTCAGGGTTAAGGGTTTTGTGGATGAGAGTTTGGGGTCTATGATTCAGGTTTCAGGGTTTAGTGTTCATGGTTTAGGTTTTTGTTTAAGCAAGGGTTGTTGCTTAAGGTGCACGTAAGGGGTTGGGTATAACAACTAATGCTGTGTGAATGTTGCTGGGGAGTTTTGGAGGTTTACGTGCTCATTGCGGCTTGCAGGACTTTTCGTGGTGCCTGGATGGGTTTTGGAATTTGGGCTGTGGATTAAGGATTTCGAGCTTTGCTAGTTCAGGAGGGTTTCGCTGCTGGCAAGTGCTCTGTCTTGCAAGGGAAAATCTCAGACCGGAGCATTGTCTGTTCAGTCCCCCCAAAACCCAAACAGGATGGCCATAGGAGTCGAGGAACACAACCTTCATTTTTTTCGTGAGGGTGGTGATGAGTTGACTGTCACGCATGGGTGTGAGCAGTAGGTTCGTGTCCTAACGCCAACGAGCACCCAATGACCTGAACACGCCCGCAATCCTAAACGATTCCTAAACCCAGGTAGAGAAAATTCAACTTATGACCAGCCAACATTTTATAGTCTTCTTCAACTACCTTACTAGATAACAGTTTTGCAACTTCCTTACCTCAACCTTAGCCCTTAACCCAGGTTCTCAAGATCTGCGCAACAGAGTCGGCTTGGGCAACGGCTCTGCGGCTCTTGCGTGGACCTGAGACAGACAGCACGGAGACATACTGAAAGCATAAGTACGCTTATCAGGAATACCCCTAGCATTTGTGCTATTGTTAGCATTACACATACATGCGTCCATGCATAGAGTAATTTCTATCATTTTCTTGTGGTAGTCATTGTTCTTGTTCGTCTTCTTTGTGTATCTTCTTTCTTTTTCTGCTCTTCATGGTTTTGAGGGCAAGGCATCTAGGTGTTGAGAATTCATTCGTCTAGGGTGCTCATGTTTGTTGGCTGGGCTTCATCTTGTTTGGTTATGAAGGGCCTGGTGATTACCATTCTTGACGTGTGTGTGACCGAATATCGTCTTCTTCCTGCGTTTTACCTTTGCAAGGCTTTGAGCCCTTCCCAGGCACATACCAAGGTGACAATATATCCCAGTAAGTACGAATTATCTGAATGTTCAGAGGCTGCTGGTGGATCCCAGGTCACTACACAAGGGTTTGCGGAATCAGAGAAGACATGATACTTGGTTGTGAATTTTGGTGTTGTTGTCACCACACCTTTTTTTTTGTGATTGGTAGCGTTATTCGTGTCGTGTCGCACATGACCTGACTGGAGTTTCTCTTTGGCTTTTTCCTCTCATGGTTGCTCATTTGTGTTGTGAAGACTGACATCGTTGTTGCTGATATGGTGTCCTCAGCTTCCATGACTCTTTTGATACGGCTTACATACGAACGTAGCATTAAAAACGCTGCCATTGAACCGGCTTCCTGCAATTCTCTTGTGGACTTATACCCGCTGAAGCTAGTTTTCATGAGTGTAATGATTTCTTCTGATAAGCTCGTTGGGAGGGGTTTCCGCCAAAAGTGTTAAGTTAGTTTGAGATGGGTCAGAGCGTTGACAATCCCCCTTATTCCAGCCAAGCCGTGCAAGGGTCAGGCCTGACAATGTGTGTTGTTGAAGAATCTCAGAAGGCACTAGGTGCATGGACGAAGAGTCCACAAGATCGAGTTTCAAGGTACGGCCAATGAATTGTGGTTTCCCAGACTTGAAGCTTGATGTCAAATATTTCCAGAGTCCACGCTCCATTACCAAGCAATGGAATTGACACGAAACGCAGTTTGTCAAGCCTGAAGACGCATGACACAATCGCTCTGTACTTCGTTCATGTGGTTTACCTGCAATTTCAGGTGTGGACTTTAGAGCTTTGGAGCCGGTACTTGGAGGTTTACTATTAACCCTTTAGGGTTTAGGGTTTAGGGTGATGACAATCATACTTGGGTGAAAGGTCCAGTCACAGTTGAGTTTAGTTACCCTGCTATGCTGCCCAGTATTCACTGGACTTGGGGAGCTGCTTGTTTTGATCTACTGGTGTTGTTGTCATTGTATGTGTGCTGACTTTGTCCCTAAACCCTAAGCCCTAAGAACCCGAGCTATTTACTGAGACCATCCTAAACCTAAATTGGGTTATTGTTGAGGAACTTAAATTAAGTTACCATAATGTGGGTATGCAGCGTTTGGGGTTAAGGTTACCATACTATGCCCGTATAGTAAATAATTCATGGAGATTCCTTATTACAATAACTTAAGTTCCTTTACAGCAATCCAGCCTAAGCCCTATAAGGCGTTCCATGCCAGAGTCGCAGCCAGCGGACATCTACAGTGCGGTGCTCGCTGTATGCTTCTGCTGGTGGTGTAAGGCGGTTGGCTCTTCACATCTGCAGGACTCTCTTCTTAGACGCTTAAATGATTACCAACATTCTGCTTCCAGATTCCTTGTACAGCTAGAGTTTAGGGTACCTCTAATAGACCTCAAGTCGATGATGGGTGATCATTCGGGATAATCCCTATGAACCTTCATATAAACGCAGACTCCACTTTAGTCTCCGTTTCCGTTAGTACTCCCAAACCTTAAATTAAACATTGATCCCTAATCCTTAATCCCTAAACCCTAAACCCTAAACCCTATTCATTCAAACACCAGGATCCTCAAGCCAACAGCTGCAAAGTTTCAGCTGTAGGTCCTCAGTCCCAGTGTTGCTTGCTCAGATCCGGGCCCATTTGTGTAAATAATTTAGTATTTTCCATCATTTCCCTAGATATATCCCTACCTTACTCCTTGAGAGACAACAGATTGGGGCCTGGGAGCTTCCTTTTAAATCATGAACCACAATCCTTTGGACCATGCAGGGCGGTTGCGCTCGGCATTCAGTAGATTGCAAGGCAGGTTTTTCGTCATGCTGAAATTGCTCCTTTTTTTTGAGCTACCTTCATACAACGAAAAAGGGGGGTGGGTTTTAAAGCGGGCGGGATCGCACTCATACACCTCCTGATAGTCAGTTTTTTTCTAGGCACCTCTTTCCTGGAAACGCTAAACCTGGATACCTTCACATGCCCTCACACAGCCCTAACCCTAAGACCTAAAACGTAAATCCAAAGTATACCATTTACATAGCCCACATATCCCTCACATAGCCTTACGAGCCCCTTCAGAAGCGGCCCCATGATCTATGGGAGGTTTGAGCCCTGAAGTGGCAACCTTCAACCCTGAACCCGAGCCCTGAACACGGTTAGGGTTTAGGGTATAGGGTTAGGTTTGAACATACGTTTTATTTTTCCTTGTATATCCGTACAAATTTAATTTTTATTCGGCCCCCAAACCTACCCTAGTAAACCTAAACCCTAAACATCCCAAAGCTCCGCAGAACAGAAGACCTTCAACCCTAAACCCTAAACCGTGGAACGGTACTGCATCAGGTGTCACAGTTTGCTTTGGTTCTGAGAGCTTCCAGGGTCTGTTTTGGAGTTTTTGGGTTGTAGGTTTCGGGTTCAGGGTAGACTTTTTAGGTTTTTTTTAGTCATGAGTTTTGAAGCTTTCGGTTTTCGAGGAAAGCTTAGCGCATGTGGATTAGGGATTGGGGCTTCAGGCTTCCGGAACTCCGTTTTTGGCTGTTTCTCACATTGCCTTGTGCCAGCCCTGAACACTAAAAAGCCCTAACCCTAATGTCCTTAGCCAATTTTGCCTAGCTGAGAGGGACCAAAGAGCAATGGTGAACGAAGAAAGGTTCAGGGCGTGGCTTTCACCCGTTGATAGTCATGGAAGGGGAATGAGTATGGAGCCACACATAATTTCCATTATTGTTTGGGCTGGAGGTCAAACCGAACCTATACCGTAGACTATTCAGCAGGGCATGTTCATGTTTTCGTCCGAGGTTATAATCTCGCGCTTCAGGCGTGCTGCAAAGCCTCGCAGCAGCTCAGATCAGACATTGAAGACTACCCCCTTTACTCACTGGGGGTAGTAGGGAATAAGGGAAGACTTCACTAATCACCAGTAAGTTTACAGAAGAGGTGACTGTTGGGACTGCGTTCTTGCATCCATTTTTTCCTGATTTTAAGCATATCTAGCTGTATTATACCATGCGTTGCATATGAAGTCTAATGGGCCTACATGTGTTTCCATGTTGGCTTGGGGGAGGGTAGCTGCAAAGGGTAGGACACATGGGTGCGTGCAGGGTTTGTCATTGAGGGCTGCGGGGCTGCGGGTCCTACACGGAGAAACCTAACGCCGCGGCTGAAGAATTCTACCAGAAGTTAAGGGTTTACCGGAAGGTTTAAGTTTAAGGCTCCTTGAATCTGTTTAGAGATTTTGCGTGTTGGGGAGGTTGACGGTAGGAAACCCACAAGGGCCCGTCGGTTTGAGAATGCCCATTGAAAATGCAAGCGACCTACACTGCTTCCTGTCAGCCAACGAAACTGTGGAAACAAGATGCAATCCCTGTAAGGTGTAAACACAGTTTCCATTTCATTTTCTCCGACCTTAAAAACCCTGTATCACCTTCAAAGGGATCCTATGGCCAGTCATTATAAACAGACGCCTACATTGCTGAGGTGGCCCCGGGCTGTTGCCCTCCTACAGGAGGCTCGGCTCGGGCTCTTAGGTTCGGGTTTCCTGTTTTTTTTTTGTTTTTGTTTGGTTTTCGGGTGTGTCAGGTTGAAGTTTATAGGAGTTTGCAATGTAGGCTTATGCAGACTTTCCAATGAAGACTGTTTCGTATATGTTCAAATCTAGCAGGCTGTGCAGTTTATGTATTGGGGTTGAAGCTCGTGGGTTCAAGCCAGCGGTCCCTTTCCTGCTCCTGCAAATCAGAAGCACTTACTGTACAATCCAGATCCGTCATGCGGGGAGGGAGCCTTGATCCTAAACCTGCAGCCAAAACCTGAAACCGCCCTCTGCCCTCAGCCTTGAGCCTTGAGTCTTGCCCGGAGATCCGTTCATCTGCTTTGTCCTACATGCCTACAGCCGAGTATCACATTTTTCGTCAACTAGATCTCCAGGCAAGCTTCCTGACCCCTAAGCCGGCTGGTCTAGAGTTCGAGAGCCCAAGTTTTTGGTTTGTTTGTTGGTTGGATCTTGATGTTTGAGGTAGTTGGTCTGGGTTGGAAATTGATTTGGCAACTGGGTTGTTCATATGTAGCTGGGCATGGTTCAGACCCCCGCATGAAGGATTCGGGATCTGCATGTTCTGATGCATGTTAGGTGCACGGCTAAGGGTCTGGGTTTCTCTTGTGTTGCAAGATAATCTTGGCTCAAACTGTTATATAGGTCTAGGATATTTACGTTCAAGAATTTTTCGGGGACTTCTGAGGGCAAAGCCTCAGACCCTAAACAGTAGCTTCCATTTCATGTCTGTTTTCTCTTCTATTTGATTCTCCATTTTACTATCCCCGAATCCCAAGCCCTAAACCCCTAAATCCTAGATGAAATTCTCAAATTTCCTCTGTTTGTAGCTGTCAGGGGTGGTGTTTTTGGCGCATCTTCTGTTGTGCCGCATGCGCGCTGTCTTCCCACAGGTTGCAAAAAACCTTGGGTTTAGGGTTGCCCCTCGCTGTGGTTTTAGGGTCTAGAAGAACCATCCGTGCTCACCCGCAGACGAGTTCGTTGTGCCACTTCTAAACATCAAGGCCCTCTAAACCCTAAACCCTAAACCCTAAATTTCAAAGCCTCAATCTCAACTTTGAAGCCCAAAGCCCCCTTGTATCTCCCCCTATATCCTCGTATAACCTAAACCCTGAAGCCCCCAACCCCTAACCTTAAAGCATATGCCGTGGACCCTGAGCCCGAACTGCCAGTCTTGGCAACCGGATGCCACCAGCCTCAGCACTGTGGCTGCTTCCTTGCAGGCAGCTGGACATTCCTTGAGACATGCAACTGTTTCAGGTTTGGGGTTTTGGGGTTTAGGGTTTAGAGTTTCGGGGTTTAGGGTTATGAGTTTGGGGTTAACGGATAGGGGTCTAAAGTTTGGGGTTTTGACAAGTGATCTTTCATCCTTGAACAATGTCAAGTTCAGATCTCACATGCAAAGCTGCAGTAGTGAAACCGGAAGAGTTTTAGGGTCCAGCCTGGGGAGTTCAGGAGCGATTTTGCGCAATCTCCAACTCTAAAATGTTGGAAGGATTTTACCCCTCCAAACAAGCGTGGGACGCGATAGGGGTAGCTTGGGCCAAGCTGTTTCCGGGCGACTGTGTGCCCTTCTTCATTATCCGTATCCAGAGCAATCAAACATAACGCTTTGGGTTAGGTGGAAGTTTGTTCCTATAAGCCTCAACCGAGCCAGCTAAAACACAGGCTTTCAATCAGTCTGAAACCCCAAACCCCAAACCGAAAGCCTTTCATGCTGAAGCTTCGGAACAGTTGAGCCAGATTTAGGGTTTAGGGTTTAGAGCCATACGGGCTACTGTAAATCTCTACAGAACCGCAGTTGCCATTTCGATTGGATTTTTTTCCGTCAATTTTTGTTGACTTCGACCCGAATTAAGCCCGAAGCCGTATTCCACGTGTAGGTCCCTAACCCTTTCCTCAAACCCTCAGCCCGAAACCCTAAACCCTATTCCATGTGTAGTTTAGGCCCCTGGAGACTACACGGAGGGCCCGGGGAACTTAGTGAGTAGGTTAAGAAAGGGCATAACTGGGGTTAGTATGTGGCAAATAGGGGTGAACCCTTATCCCTAATCCCCAGGCCCGAAACCTTAAACCCTCAAACCCTAAGTCTTAAACCTTAAGCCTTAGACCCTAAATCCTTAAAACCTCAAAACACTACAACCCTAAACCCCCAAAACCCTAAAACTCCAAAGCCCTAAAACCCTAACAAGTCGCCCAGACCACGCAAGTGCAGGGCAACTGGCAGCTCGCAGTGGCACTCCTTTGCGCAAGCCGGGATCAGGCCGACATTTTGAAGCTTTGGGGTTTTAGGGGTTCAGAGTTTACGGCTTTAGGGTTCTAGGGTTTCAGAGTTTAGGGGTTTGGGGTTTTAGGGTTTCAAGGTTTCGGGTTTAGGGTTGTAGTGTTTTAGGGTTTAGGGTTTATGTTGGGGTCCCCCTGTTTAGGGAAGCTACTATATAAGGCAAAGACAGGGAATGATTAGAATAGTGTAGAACCACATGGAAAAGGATGATGGAAAGTGAAATGAAATCTGAGATAAGTCGGGAAAAGTTTACCTTAAACTCTTAACCCCAAGCCTTTCGGGAGCTTGAGGTCTCTGGGTCTGGATTTCGGTTCTGGGCTCCCAAACAGGGTTAGGGTTTGTGGACGCTACCACCAAACATGGACAACACAGTGGAAAACAGAATGGAACACGAAATGCAACGTGGGTTTAGGTTTTAAATCAATTGGGGAGTTTCAAGCTTGGGGACTGTAGGGACATGAAGGCATTTTGAGGGAATTTTGGCAGTCCTTATTCAGGATTCTCGAGGGATTCTCGATGGATTCTTCCCAGAATACTCAAACCTTAACCTTAAACTGTCGGGTGTTAGGTCTAAGGCTTAGGGTACAGACTACACGAGTGCTTTGCAAAATTGTGCGTGCTTCGGGCTTGGGTGCTTCGGGCTGGGGTGCTTCTTCAGTATTCTTGACAGATTTTTCTGGACTCTTTTCTTCTTTTTCGGGTACTTATGAAAAATTGGTTCGATCCTTTTGCTTAGGAATCCCTTCTTTTGGGACATCCCTAAACCCTAATCCCTTTTCTGATACTGTACGAGATCCCCAATTAGAAGAGCTGGCGCTGCAGTGCCTCACATGACATGGCCTTGGCTAAGGCACCTCGTGTGCCATGACTTCAGCGTTTACTGTCTAGGGTAGGGCTTAGGGTGTACGGTTTACGGTTTGATGTTTAGGGTTTAGGGTCTAGGGTAGCGTTTAGAGTTTAGGGTTTAGTGTAGGGTTCATGGTTTAGGTTTTAGGGTTGCATTTGGGAGCATCTTGTAGAAGTAGTGATTGCAAAGAACTCCAAGGCCACAGCTTCATTCAGAATTGAGAGCTGACAGCTTGAACTCTGACTTTGACTACAGGAACCCCAGGAACCCCAAGAACATGTGATGATCTACGGGGTTATACAGGGTTTGTAGGGTTCGCAGTTCAAGGTTCCTATTCGGAATGCCCTTCCATATGAAGACTATGTATGCGTCAAGAGGCCAAGACCCCTTTGTCAAGTGTGGCCCCAATCTCGGTAGGAGCGCTTCAAGAGTTGAGAGTGCTGCTTGAATACAGCCACCCTCAACCTTGGCAACAGTTACAATCCCAGGTGAGTTACGGGACCCGCGCTGAACTCTAAAGCTAAGGCAGGTTTTGGGGTTCTCTCGGTGTTGCAGGCAGTGGAGCAGAACATCATCGTTTATGGTGCGGGGCGCTGAGTGGACCGTCATGGGGTGATGCTTCAAAAGCAGGCTTCACCTGGCGTAGGTTTGCAGCCGAATCATTATTGAACTTTTGGACTTTACTGCAGGGTCCAGGGTTATTGTGGGTGTAGCTTGAGCGTTTCGAGTTGAAAAGGCCTTCAGTTTCGACAACGGCTTATCTACAGATCCTTCTCTCATTCGTGAGTGTACAACACGTGGGCTGTACAGTGCCGTTTAGATCCGTCGAGATTCACATCATGCCGTAACAAGCTGTGGCGCAGCAGTTGATCGATTTGGGCCACCCAGGGATGGACCACCTGTGGATGGGGGAAATCTTGCACCACCCTATACAGCCCGAATAATGGGAATCACAGTACTTTGGGGATCCTCAGTGGCACAAGATTTCCGCCATCCACTGTCTTGTCGCTCACGATTCTGAGGGTCGAATTTTGAGCTTCCGAGTATTTGCATACACGTGTCGCTTATCGCTTCATGGGCTGTTTTGTTGATGTTGGCATCGCAACAGCTTGTGCTCGAGACGTGTGCCTGCGGCACTTCAACATTTCTGCTTGCATGCCCAGTGTATGTAAGCTTTGGAGTCTATGACTTGCAGTTACTGACCCAGCTGCCTGTCCTGGATCATGCCAGATGTACAATCTACAGCGGAGGTAATTATTTCTCCCTCGCAAGCAAGTGCGTGAGGTCGCCACAAAAAGGCAAAGGGAGAGTTTCACCCAGATCCGGAAATGCTGGCATGATCATATGGGGTGGGGGTAGAGCCATGCTGATGTTCCTAGTTTCCATGTACTACTGCAAGCCCAAAAGGGTTCCACTCCGCCAAAATGCAAAGCGTGGAGCTGAGAACGCATAATTACCAAGCACGTGTCAAGCCGTGCGTCCCAGGTAGTGTCTTGGATCTTGAACCTCTAGCCTCTGTTCACCCAGGCATGCCTTCCAAGGCCCCAGACCCGTAAACCCTAAACCCGAATCCTCTTTCCCGAGACTGTAAAACCCTAAAACCCTAAGATCCTTAAACCCTGAAACCCCAAAACCCCCAAACCCTTAACCCTATAAATCCCAAAGCCTTAAAACCCCAACCTTATCCCCCAAAACCCTACACCTTTTTACTACCCCCAAAATACATCCAATAGAATCCCTTGTATAACCCCTCTTTAAGGAGTTTAGAGTATGAAGCCCTGAAAGGACATTGCGTCATCCTGACCTTCCCAAAAGCCTCAAGTGAGTAGTATTCTATTTGGGGATACTATGGTACCCTATCTACAGTAAGATTACATCCTCCTTTTGGGTATCGCATTTTATCTAAGGAATATTATCTTGCTAGCTTCAACCACCAAAAAAACGCTACTCAAGTTATCAATGGCAGGTCAGCATCACAAGCTCTGCCGGCGCTTAAGGGGGGAGTGGGGGAGTGAACATAGGGCTAAGGGTTTAGGGTTTAGGTACCATTATAGGGGTAAATCTCGGGATTAGACAGGGATTTTTGTTGGGGCACCCTCCTGTACTCTCCCTTAAGCACCAGTAAGAAGCTCTAGGTTCCCAAGCCCCAAAGACTTTGCGCAGCTCTGTTGATTGCCGTGCATCTTTAAAGTCACACGCTTAGAAAAAACTAGATGCGTCATTTGAAAGTTCTGGCTGCGACCTGAATCCTGGATGCCCAAATCATCCACCCGAACCCTAGACCCTAAACATGCATTTCTGAGGCCGTCGTCGCCCGTGCTCGCAGCGAGTGGGCAGTGGCGACGCAGTTCCTGTCGGATGCCTCTGAGCGAGGTGCCTAAACCGGGCCTCCTACTACTACTACTACTACTACGATGAATAAGAATGTATACCTGTTACAGGAGCGCGGGGTTCAGTTTAGGGTTAGGGCCTTCAGGGTTGTCCCGAAGAGCCGCTGTACGGGGTTCAGGGTTTCTGCTTTCAAAGGCTCCAGGGCAGCGAAGTTTGTTTTTGAAAGGAGCTGGCAGACAGCTCTACGTGCTGCTCCAAATTCTTCTGCAGAAGCTCTTTGTGTATTCGTGGAACAAGAGCCTTGTAAAGCCATAATGCTAGTTCATTTGAGGAGTTGATGGGCTTTCATTGGGTGGTACGGATGTAGGTCTTCAGCTAGATGTTGCAGTGATGCGTCGAGTAGGCCTGAAGCAGGGTCCCTGCAGCTGCGCGCTGATTCATGTCCCACAATGTACGCTAAGACCTGTGAGGACAGTGTGGGTGCCCTTGATTGGCGTCTTCTATAGCTATATTGTTCAGGATTGGGGGCTTCGCTTTTGCTAGGCACCCGGCCAGTAATAATGTCTTTTTTGAATAAGTGGTTTCATTGCCACTATCCCTTGTGGTCACGCTTAGCGGGTGGGTGACCAACCAAAGCTATACTCCTTGCTGTACAGCCACATACAGAACATCCTTTGAGGCGGTAAGGACAGCTTCGTCCCAAGCGTCGGAACAACAAGAGGTTGGTACTTCTTCATTTTTTCCATCTTATAAGCCCCATCCAGCCTCGAGTCCCCTTTGCTCAGGGCTAGGTAGGGCAAAACCCAAACAAGAACATTACTTGTAGTATTTTAATACAGACCATATAAAAGAGCGATATGTGTTAGCAGTGTAAGAAACCTTTTCACGTCGAATATAGTACAAGGATAAGCTATAGCAACAACTTCCTTTGCGTTGTTGTATACCAACGTATCAGTTGTGGCATGCCCTAGCTTCCAATGGCCGCCTCTTCGCAGAACTCGGTAGTAGACCTTAGCTTCCTGTGGGTTTACGGTTTAGGGTGCTGGTTTAGGGTGTATCATAGGCAGTGATCCTCAAAGTCTGTGAGCTAAGATGCAGGTCTGGTGGCTGCTGAAGCTTCCCATTCCCTGCAGCATATACTGGAAGCTCTAGTCTCAAACCCAGCAGCCTTAAACCTGATCTCCTAAATTTTCCTGTGGCTTGAGGAAATTTTGCACCACGTCATATTCCCATACCCCAAGAATTACAGTATTTTGGGGATCCTAAGTGGTGCAAGATTTCCCTCCACCCTGAGCCCCAAACGCTAAACCACGTCTAGATCTCAAGCCCAAGCCATCCAATCATGCACAAAGATTTCCTTGCACTGATTGCGGGTGCTATCAGCCTCAAAGCCTTTGACACCTTAGAGTTCAGGGTTTAGGGTTCCCAAGCCCTAGATCCAGTAAGCATATGCATTTGGAAAAGGACGTGCCGCAAATCACCCTAGATCCTAAGCCCCAAGCCATAAGCCCGGAACCCTCAACACCTTTTCATCTAGACTACGGATTGCAGGCATCAGTCAAAGCAACGTATCAAGAAGTGCTTTGCTGGCCTCGTTTGAGGTGTGGGGTTTAGGGTTTGGGGTTGTCAGGGCGCATTGGGGTGGGGCAACATTTTGTGGGTCCATTTTTTGGGATCCGAATAGTGACGTGCCATGCAGGCTGACGATGTGGCACCTTTTTTTGAGCGTCTTGTATATAAAGCATGTTGTTCAGTGTGGTTTGGTGACTGTATTTGTGTTGGTTTAGGAAGCAAGGGTCTAGTTTCAAATAACGAGAATGATAAGTCCTACGACAGCATAAGCAAGGACGTGCACGGATTTAGCACTTGGGAGACACCCTAAACCCCAATTAGCACTAAGCCCTAAAGCCTAAACCCTAAACTTTCCTCAACGCTTGTAATTTCATGTGCTTTGTTCGCATCCGTGCCCAGCGTCTCCTATACTCTCTGATAAGTGCAAATTTGGGAATTTTTGAAAACTGTCTAAATCTTCCTTGGCGGCATTTCCGTAGCCCCTTAGAATCCCCATGCATCCCTACGTTCCCTAAGGGCCCTCATTTGGTAGAATTGTGAGAGTTTCAGGCTCTCCAAATCCTTACTCCAAAGTACCAACCCCGAACCCTGAACCCCAAAATCCTGAACCCTAAACCATAGAGCTTAAACCCTAAACCTTGAAGCGCCCAACCTCAAGGGTACTTGTCAGAATGCAGTGAGGGGGTTTTAGCATCCTTTGCCCTTCGCCGTAGACTGGCGTTAGCATCCCCATAAGATCACCAGTTGCTCATACGGTTATCATTGAGCTTCGAGCGCAGTACCCAACCTTATGTGAGCCATAGTCTAAACTCCTTAAGGGGGGTTATATAGGGGATTGTATAGGGGAGTATGATAAGGGGTATTAAGTGGGATGCTAGGAGTTTAATCTATGGCTCATATCTTAACACCGCAGAAAGGAATCAGAATTTGACAGCCGGCCTACGTTCGCAATGGTTTTGGCTGAGCGACGCAGTGGCCACCCGTGGCAGGAAGTCAAGGATGCTAATGCAAAGTCCAGCAAAGATGAGGCTTTGAAGAAGTTGTCCCAGGGGGAGGCTTTGCAGAGCTTGCCATCTTTGCTGCTCCCAGTGAAGCCCAAAATGCTCAAGCAGTTGATGATGTTCTTGGACCTACCCTGGAAGCCCAACATCCTTTAGTTAGGGAATATAGCTTAATTCATATTTGGCATCCTAGCACAATTTAGGGTAAATTCCCTAACCAAGGGATATTGGGCTCTCTGGCCTGTTCTGGTGGAGCACAAGAATATGTAAGGGGATTACATGGGCGACTACTACAGGGGATATTGAGGGGATACAAGGATTTCAGACCCTCAACCCTAAACCCTAATCCCTAAATCTGCAGGGAGAAAAGGTCCGACCACAAAAAATCCCTAGACCACGATGGGTGATTAAGGGCGGTACCAGGTTTTTTTTTTTCTTTCGGGGGGGGCATTTAGGAATCTTAGCCCTAAGGGCGAGGTAAAACTTTGAGCTTCAGGAGGTTAAGCCAGTGAGTGCTCGGTCTCCCAGCATTTGGGGTGCAGTTCAAGGGGGTTTATAGGAGTTCTATAGGGGTTATATGGGCAATATAGGGTTTAGGGTCTCAGAACGTAAGGGGCTTTGGCTGTAACTGCAGAGGCACTGTCTTGGCAGCTTACTCGTAGGTTTGGTTCATCCCTTCCACACAAAAGGGTTCTTGCAACAGAATGCACA
This sequence comes from Symbiodinium pilosum, assembly GCA_905231905.1. Taxonomy (NCBI): domain Eukaryota; class Dinophyceae; order Suessiales; family Symbiodiniaceae; genus Symbiodinium; species Symbiodinium pilosum. The sequence continues at coordinate 53,065 of CAJNIZ010018892.1, forward strand.
CGTGCAGGTCCCTGGGGATTAACACCCATTTTTGTCTCTGTGTTCTAACCTAACCATAACCATATTAGGGGACCCAGAAGCAGGATGTCACCACAATACCATACTGGGCCCCTGCATTTGTGAAAAATCCACATACTACAAGGCAGGGTAGCCCCTGCAAAGCCTAAACCCTAAATCCTAAAGCCTAAAAGCCTAAACCCCTCAAAATTCTAATCCTCCACTTTGGTATTAGACAATCGTATAAACACCAATGAATGATCTCAAACCTTTATCGGTCGTGGCTTCAATTTTCCACAATCCGAAATTCTTTTTAAGTAAGTGGGAGTGGGGGGAATATAGCTACCATCACAGGGTTTGTATAGAGATGATCATATTGATCCACTTCCCGGCGCTGCCTCGAATGCCTAAACCCGACGAAGCACTAATGAATGCCAGTTTCCACGTCATACTCCATCTTCTTTCAATGCCTTCACCACGACACAGATCCACTCCCCAACCTCCCTAAAGTATTTGCAATCCTGAACCCTAAACCTTAAATATTCAAAGTTGAAAACGATGCAACCCTTAATCCTGAAACTCCAAAAGCCTAATCTTTAAACCTGAACCCTAAACCTTGAATCTTTACCACTAAGCCCTAAAGCTCTGTTTCGATTTTAGGCCTCCGAGCGCTGGGAAGCCTCTTTTTTGCTCCTGGTGCTTGGGCGGAGTTGTGAAGATGGCAAGATGTCTAAAGTACGGTCGAAGGTCTGAGGATGGTAAATGTGATGAAGAGTCTGGTTTAGTGTTTAGGTTTTGGGTTTGGGGTTTAGGGTTTTGAAGATTAGGGTTTTGGTTCTATGGTTTAAGGATACCCCCAACAGCGGAGAATCAAATGCAAAAGAAAACGGAAAATCAAAGGTTTGTGGGGTTGGATGTAGAGCTTGGGCGGGTCATGCATGGTCTCCTCACACCTAATATGGCATAGGCATAGGTGGACCCCCATCCTGTTGTAGTCGTGTATCAGAAAACAAGAGGACCCGATTATAAGCACCATTATCCCTTACAGTCCCTACTGCGGGGCGGGGGTCGACTTTGCATATGGGACGTGGAACTAAATATGAAGGAGGTGGGTAAGCATACCCCAGGAAGGCCGATAAGTCGTAATTGAGGAATACAGCTTAAATCATAGATTAGAGATCCCAATAGCACTAGGGTGTATTCCTCAAACCCCAAACCCCAAACCTTAGGATTCAAGGTATATTCCTTACTTAAAGGGGTTCTTCGGCTCTCTGGGTCTAAGGAAGATGCGCAAAGTTCGCATTTGGAGCCAGGCATCGTTGAGTTCAGCAGCGCCTTTGCGAGGAATCAAGTTTTAGGGTTTGGGTTTCTTCAGGGTTTCGAGGTGTAGGGTTAGGGGTGTAGGACGTAGGGTTTGCGAAAGAGGGGTTGGGTGGAGGGTTCAGGGAATGTGTTTCGTTGTTTGTGAGTTCGGATGTCTTCTTGTTTTTGCGGGGCGATACATCTAGAAGTTCCGGGAAGCTATTTTGCATTTTTTGTTGGTATTCTCTTCAAAAGCAGCCTAATAATGACAAGAAGACATCGCGAAGTCATGCAGCTTGGGTCGTATGGAGCGGATTCAAGAGCTTTGTGTGATTTGAACTTTTGAATATACACTGTTCTTACGAGGCTTGGGGTCAAGGGATTGTCTCAAAGGTACAGATCCTTATTCAGGTGTCTCACCTTCCATGAGGCTGGTGGTCGAATCGCAGTTTCTCAAAAGTCTCCACGTGAGCTGTAGTCTAAACTCCTCAAACGGGATATAGGGGATGATATAGGAATTTTTATAGGGTTTGTTAAGGGTGATACTAGGAGTTGAGAGTATACGTAGCTCATATATCTTTGAGGGGAGGCCCTTAAATGCTTTTTGGGATCCCTGTGCATTCCATGTTGAGGAACCCCCCGCAAAATCTCAACAAAGGGAGTCCGTAGACTTGAAATCTAGCCCCTATAATATTCCCGTATATAGTCCCCAGCTAAACCCTAAACCCCCTTTAAGGAGTTTAGACTATAGCTCAAATGTTGTCAGTCTTTACTGCGGGCGCAGGCCTTGTCTGCAGAGTGACCCAGGGTGACTTGTAGGGTTTTGGGGCTGAAGGTTTAGTGTTTAGGGTTAAGGCTTTGGAGTTCAGGGTTTGGGGTTCAGGGTTTAAGGTTGCGCGTGTTGGATTCCAGATAGTTTCAGGTGTTTGGCGTTTGCGGCTTGTGCATTGTGGGGTGCCTGGCATGTGGGGTTAGAAGCCCTGGAAGTAAAACAATTAGACTATGAACAGCTTCAGATATACCAAACTGATCTGCTGTTCATCTCGCTCCTGACCCTGCCAGTAGATCTTTGGTATTCAAACCAAGGAATACAGAGCAGCGTGTAGTTGCTACTGGAACAAGTACTAGGAAGAGCGCAGCTCATTCATTCCTGGCAGCCGGTGTTTCAACACCAGCCGCGTGATTGCGTAGCCCAGCATCCACTTAAGTCCACAAGAGCATGTGGCATAGGTTGGACGTGCATGTACGAAAGCAATGCTGCAATATTTCCGCGCGGGGTTTGCTCACCGTATGCTTCTTTAGAATTTTCTGTGCAGATCCACAAGAACCAAGTCAAAAAGTCCCTTAGATAATTCCCCATTGTCCCAGTCATATGGTATTTTCCAAAAATTCAGGACCGCTATGGACCGCTTTTTTTGCTACAGCTCATACATTTCCTTCACATCCAAAACCCCAAATCTTTTCAGCAAATCCTGAGCCCGAAACTCCGAACCGTAGACCTCAAAGTCCATTTTACCCCTAGACCTGTTACTCTGTTGCCAAACCTTCGGAGCATCCTAGGCCCTAGACTGGCCTGTGGTGAGCTAGGAATGAAGGGATGGGAAAGAACATGAAAACTACTATGATGGGTTATATAGGGACTACTATCGGGATTCATTCTTTCATTCCTAGCTAACCAGGGACCAGAGGCCTTTGATCCTGCTCCGAAACGCGCCTAAGCCCACAAGCCTTGTGGGAGCTAGCGTCGATATTCGGCTTACCAGGGGACGTGGACATAGCGGTTCCTCTGATAGGTAAGTATAGTCCTAGTCTAGTCCCTTAAAATAAATCCAAGTTCATTCATAATATAGGATATATGGACTGTAGCTCGAATCCTAAACCCGCAGACCCTGGAATTCCTTGACTCCAAGGATGCTCGTGCCTCAAAATGGTGGGGTCCAAGACCAAATCTCAGAAAACGTGTATACCCCGAGTTTGCGGAATCCCTATTACATGGTGGTGTCCATAATCGAAGGGCCAGTATAGGTCCCAGGCTAGCATAGTCCATATTGTAGGGGTTCACAAAAAGGAACCCTTAATTTTGGGAACTGTAAGTCTCCCAATCCCTGACCTAATCCCCTCTTTTCTATTTGATTTTCCAGTCTTAGGGCACTGAACCCAGAGCCCGCAACCTGAACCCCGAAACCCTAAACCCTAAAACATATGGCGCTGCCCTATCCCTACATGCCGCTCGTTGAGCCTATAACATGACGCCAGGTGCTTCGAGCGCGTCTTCCAGAAGTTGGCCTTTGGCCTTCGAAGTGCTGCTGCAGGCTTGGGAAAATTGAGAATATGCCATCTAATACGCGCGTGAGCTGCCCGTAGCCTGAGGCCATCC
>CAJNIZ010018892.1:75899-89538 GCA_905231905.1 Symbiodinium pilosum
CCAAAAAGGGACCGTAATTTTCACAACCACCCTTTTGAGAAGCTAGCGCCTGAACACCGGATTATGGCGTATGGTGGCTTGAGGATTTAAGAAAGTGAGTTACGATCAGGAATAATGGGCGGAGCAATGGCAATAGGATTTCTGGAGAGCTACCGTGGACGGAGGAAAGCTTGCACCATTCCAGATAATCCGCTTCATGTAAGCTACAATCTAAACTCCAAGTATCCTCCTTAATAAGCCCTGTAATAGGAACCCTATATAGACCCCTACACAGCCCCCTTTAAGGAGTTCAGGCTACAGCTCATGTTAGTTACAACACATTGGGTATACGAACTGCCGCAAGGTTCTCTCCATCGACCGTATGACAACTATGCAACCGCTCGAGCCTTAACGCAACAATTGAAACATGAGCCGGGTCGTGCAGGCGTCTAGTTCCATTTCTTTTACAGAACTTAAATTAAGTTCTTACAGTATGGACATACGCTAAATGATGGGGATTCTGCGTTTTCGCGATTTAGTTTAAGGTCCTTACCAGCAATCCTGAGTCCGGCAGTGACCCTAAACCCTAAACCCTTCCTAAAGTCTCACATTTTCAAGGATTATTAGGAGGGACCCCTAGAAGGGACCCCTAATCCCCTTAAAAAGGCCTTATATACCCCTTATAGAACCAGGTAGTACCCAAACGACCCCCAATAAGCTACAAGGGTCCCCATTAAGGGTCCCTTTTAAACTCCGAAAAGACACATGGATAGCTATGAACCCCTCCCTCTCAGATGAGCCACCCCACTCCCTAAGGCGCAATATGGGCCCACCAGTATACAAGGTCTGTTATAAGGCAATTGCGTATGTAATGTCACGGGGAGGTCATGAAATCTGCGTTGCAAAGGTTTCTTAAAGGATGCTCCAAAAACAGTTGGGGGGTATGTACCATGAGGGGGAGGTGATGAAACCCCTAAACCCTAAACCCTGAAATTCAACCCCAGAGTCAATACCTCATCCCTGCCAACGAAAAAGCTTAAGCTTTATTATCGTTACCCAAAAAGGAAGCCCAAAAGGTTAAAGCTCTTCTATTGGCTAAGTAAGATCTGATTCCCAGGTGCTGGTGGATGAGAGCAGACGACTGACCCGCCAACTCGATGTCTGGGCCAGAGACGACGAGCTCGTCCTCTCGGTGCCGTTGTTTCCAAGGTTAAGGGTTTCAGGTTGAGTGTCTGAGGTTTGAGGTTTAGTTCAGGGTTGGTTTTGGGTGGTTTGTAGGTGTTTGAACGTTTAGATGTCAAGTTGTTTTTTGTTTGGGGGGTTGGGTTCCTGGCTTGTTTTTTTGTCTTAGGGTGAGGGCTTAGAGTGTAGGGTTTTCAGGGCTTAAGGTTTTNNNNAGGGTTTTCAGGGTTTAGGGGTTTTCAGGGTTTAGGGTTTTCGGGGTTCAGGGTCTGGGGTCCTCTCGTCCTTTTTGGGTTGAGGGTTTGCTGGGGGGTACTTGGAAGGTCCCAATTTCATTGATAACCCTAAACGCTAAACCCTAGGGTTCTCTCTAAAGCATCTACTAGGAGGTTCATGGGACTTAGTAACTACTTATAACTTGGCTTATAACCCTACTTATAACCCCCCAAATAACCTCATTGGGGCTACCCCAATTATAAGTAGGGTTATAACCCCAGCTATACGTAGTGTCTAAGCCCCATGAGAGCATTTGTCACCTTGTTTCGAGCTCGGGGTTTAGGGCTCAGGGTCCACTCAAAACCCCAAACCCCAAATCCGAAATCCTTAGCTCTACCCTAACTGTAAACCCTAAACCCTGATTCCAAAACCCTAGACCCTAAACCCAAAGACCACAACTTGAAACTCCAAACCCTTCACCCTGAACCCAAACCCGTAACCCTAAACCCAAAACCCTGAATTCTAAATCCTAAGATCGGTTTGGGGCTTTGGGGTGCAGGCTTTCAGGCTTTCAGGTTTAGAGATTGTGCGTTTTTTTCTTTTTTCTCTGACCCGGGCTTCATAGAGAATGAGGTGAGCGAGGAATGGGGACTACCAAAGGGGTTCAAGTGGAGATTATGCGGCTTTAGGATGAGTTTCAAGACCTCTTCCCCCTAAACCCCCTAAACTCTAAACCCTAAACCGCGTGGCTTGAGGTTTGAAGGCTTGGAGTTTCCAGTTTCCGGTCTTTGGTAGTAGCGTTTAGGGTTTAGGGGTTTAAGGTGTTTAGGGTTTTAGGGGTTAGAGCTCGAGGTTTTGGGGCTTTGTATTTGGGCCGCGGAACCGGGTTATCCTGTACCAAACGGTGTTGCTTGCAAAGCTGAGAAAAAATCCATAGGGTTTAACCTAAATCCTGCTCTGCAGTGTTTAGGGCTTACGCTTTATAGGCTTAGGTTGTAAGGGTGAACCCTACATACCGAACCTACATCATAGACGCTATAAATCCTATAAACCCTATAAACCCTATCTATCCTAGAAATTTGGATCCTAAACCATATAAGCCCTATAAATAACCCGAACCATGTGGCATCCTTCACCGTGAGCCCTAGACCCCAAGCATTTGCTCCTGCAGAAGCTTGTTGAAGTGCCAATAGTATTCCCTTCGGATATTTGAGCAACCAGAACCCTAAACCCTAATACCCTAAACCCATAATGTGCCCGAAGCCTCATTCCTCGAAGTCCCCCGGACCCCTGGCAGAAATCATAATTTCAGCTGGTAATTCAGATTGGGAATGTCAACAGTTAACCCCAAAACCCTACCGCCTATATATAGTCTGCACCCTAAAGCCTAAAGCTTGCACCCCAAACCCTAGATGGACGCCTGAATTGCGTGACCTTTTTCGGGCAGTCAGGAGGTTAGAAACCGTATTCCTGAGCCCTAAACTTTAAGCTCATTACCAGGACCTTCCGTGTACCTTTGGGGCCTAGGGTTTATTTTGCATGTATTCAAGCTTTGAACGTAGATCTTTACCGCCGCGCTTTTTTCAATCCCAGACCACGCATGTCACGATGATGCCTCCGGGTGCCGCCCTCGTTGGTGGGCACAGCCGGTCAAGAGCTTAAAGACTTGGGCTTCTTGGGTTGTGGGTTTAGGGTTTAGGGGTTTAGGGGTTTAGGGGTTTAGGGTTTAGGGTTTAGGGGTTTAGGGGTTTAGGGGTTTAGGGTTTACCTTTTTAGGACTTCTGGGTTTATGGGAGAGCCCCTATATCATTCCAAATTCGATGTTCATTTGATTTCCGCTGGATTATCCATAGTTTCGCCAAGCACTACATCCCCAAACTGTATATAACGCCTATGTAAAAATCTATGTAAGCCTATATGTAGCCCCTATGTCACCGCTATGTATGATACCTATGTGAGGTCCACGTTCCAGGCCGATTTGGGAACTAGATTAGGCTCCAGGGTGACATGGTTAAGGGTTTAGGGTATAGGGTTTAGGGGTTTAGGGTTTAGGGTTTAGGGTTTAGGGGTTTAGGAAAAACTAGACCCTACTCATGGAAACAAACTACACTAGAAATTACAGTAGATAATATCGGCATTTAGAACTCAGAAAAGGAACCGGGGGCTTCAGGATGATCTACTGTACATTCAACTATACACAGATTTTGTTGACGTACACCCGAACGCTAAAAACTAAACATTTAAACGGTTTAGAGTTTAGGGTTTAGAGTCTAAAGTTGAGTGTCTAGGGTCTCGACCTTAGCGCTTGAACCTGAAATGTGACCTACACGGTTTCAAGTTTCCGGAACTGCACTCACCTTCAAATTTGCATGAACTGCAGCGTCCTTCATTACTTCCCTGCTGTCTATGAAGCCTCATACGACCTGGACTATGATGTCACAAGTTATATGCAGTCTGAACGGCTCCCAAAGCGTAGGTTTGACCAAAGGGTCTTGGAGTTTAAAGGTCCAAGGGTAAGCAATTCAGGATTGGGGTCCTGGATCGAATTTTCAACAGTTTGCGTCTCTTGGGGCATGTGGCTTTTCGCAATGAAAAAGCCATCTGATGCAAAGTGGTTACCTCGTGATAAACAAATAGAATCCTTCACCTTACATCTATACTCCATCAGAAAGTAGCAAAAACTTAGCATTTTGGAAGCGGTAACCTAATGAGCAAAAACCTATAAAGTATAATCCAATAACCTTAAGGGCTAAATCCCAAGTCCTAACCCCTAACCCCTACACTCTAAGAACAGTCAAGCTATAACCCAGGATTTTAAACACAAAGCCCTAGACCCTAACCCCTAAACCCGAAGAATAATTCAAATATTCTTAAACACAAAACCCTGAACCCTAACCCCTAACCCCTACAGCCTAAGAATAATTGAGCTAATTTCAAACACAAAACCCTAAACCCTAACCCCTATACCCTAAGAATTGTTAAGTAGATCCGAAGGCTTGGCATTATTCACTTCTACGGTAGATCTCCGGCTCAGGCCTGGAGTTTTACTCTTTTTGTGTGCAATGGTGAGGATGAGGCTATGGCTAGGGGTTTACAGTTTTTGAGTTTGGGGGTTTGGGTCCTGGCCTTCAGCTGGGAAGCTAAGACACGGCAAGAAACTCCGCCATATGTAATGACCAATCACAAATATTGAGGGATTAGGGTTTAGGTCTCAAATTGTATTTGAATTCTTCCGGCCCCATACTTTGGAAGCCTCACAGATGTACGGCCCTCACCACATTTTGGGTAGGACTCTCATCTTGTCTGGCCAGCGCAAATCCGATTTTCGTGTTCTGCCAGTCGTAGACGGTGTAGTACTTGCGCAACCTTCGGTGGATGAACTCTTGCACCAATCTGGATCGCAACAAGACTGCAAAACTTGGGGAGTAGGCTATCATAGGTGAGCTAGAGTCTAAAGTCCAAGCATCCCTGTTTAGTCCCCTAAGTCACCCCTACAATACTCCCTTTTTTCCCCTATAAAGCCAACCCTAAACCCTGAACCCTAAACCCTAAACCCTAAACCGTGTGGAGTTTCGACTATAGCTCCGGGGTATACGCAACCCTTATCAGGTATCGAAGGCTTCGGGTTGGCGTGTTGAAGGGTCAGCATTCCCTGGCTCTTCTCTCTTCTCACTGCTGGTTGGTATGGAATATCAAGGATATGGTCCTTAAAATATATAGTCCCTATATATGCACCACATTTCCCTATTCCCTAAAAGCCACCAGAAAGTTTTTTGGACCAGCTACTTTGAAAAGAACTTGCGGTCGTCAGTGCTTTCTTGCCGGTTCTTTTTCATCCAAGACCCTCTACACGAGTTACCTCGGTGCTGGTCGTGTCTGTGATGTTGCGACGTGCAACTCTGCATAGCCCCTGCGGCCTTCTGAGCTCTGCACCCAGAATCCGAAGCTCATTACCCCTAAAACCACTTTATAGCTCGTATTCCCTATACCCTGCCCTAAACCCCATTCGTAGTTGCAGAGATCCCTGACATCCTGGGTTCTAACCGAAGTGTGGCTCTGCACTGGACCCAAGCCCGACCTACATCCAGAAAATGCAATATGGGAGTTTCAGTTTCCCAAAATTAGGTTTGTGGGGGGTCCCCATAATGATTACAATATTTGGTTGTCTATACTGGAGTCGAGTCTCCCCTATTTAGGGATCTAGGGAAACTACCATATGAGGCTTCCATAAACAAATGGCCTCAATATAGACACCCACATATTATAATCCTGAATATGGCAATCTCCGAAGGGTACCCCTAGTCTCCAGCCCCGAGAACATCCCTATAGATCCGTTAAATACTCTCTATAAAACCCTCAGAAACCCTAAGCCCTAACTACAACTTCCTGGCAAGCAGCATGGGCTCGCCTAGGATGAACGCCTGGCAACGGGGCGGGACTCTGACGAAGAGCAACGTCGGAGCTTTGAACTGAAGACGTGAGCTGTAAAGTGAAACGAAGGTATAAGCAAGAAACCTCAGCCAAGTGGGGCGTTAATATGGTAAGTGCTGAACAACAAATTGTGGCACGTGCGCAGCGCGCACTGCTGCTTTGAACACAGCATCTTCTTTGAAAACAGAACACTACAAACAGGAAACGTTTCCCATCTCCTGTCCAGTTTCCAAGGTGCTACTAACCTGGACGGCCATTGTAAAGGCTGCATCTGACCCTCAAAGGGTGCTGGATACTGGCAGGCAAGACAAGGCAGAAAGGACGTGAAACCTGAAGTGTCAGAAAAGACGAAATGGGGCCCTAAGCTTGCAAGCTCTAGAAAATTAACCGTGAAAGGGGCTCACAACCTGAAACTCCACAGAACATACGCCATTCAAACAGACACCAAGCTGGAAGTTGTACACTTTGTCAGATCGGAAGCTGCTTTCACTGAGTACTGACAAGTCCGCCCTGACTTACCCTCTTTGGCGTCTCGCCCTTCCCCCTCTTGCCATGATCATCAAGATGCTTACGTAGGGTATTACTACTACTACTACTACGACGACGACGACGACGACGACGATGATGATGGTTGCAATCATAATTCCATTCTCACACTGTACATCTTGGGAAGACGGAAGATCTGAAGAAGCGCTGCGTGTACTCCCCCCAGCCCCCCGTAAATGATTACCGCGGCAAAGAATCAGCTACATCTACCCCCCCCAATTTCCGAACACTGAAAAACTGAAATTTGCACGAAAGCGCCAGGCACCTTATGCTCCCGGCTGCAACTAATTTCAATACAGTTCTATTCCATGCTATACGTACTATAGTAAGAAATTGTGTCGGCGTCTCAGGATTCAGGTTTCTACATTACCCCAGCTTGGCAAATACGGACCCCTAATACCCCTGTCCGCTGTAAGCTCGTAATCTCAAACCCCTCTGAAAAAAAAAACATATCCCCAGCCCGCAACCCCAGATCCTAGAACCCTAAACCCTAGAATTTTAGATTCTAAATCCGGAGCCCCAGAAAAACCTTAAACCCTGCGCTGTAAACCCTAGACCCTAAACTTTGAAGCCCAAACCCTAAACCCTAAACTCTAAACCCTAAAGCTGAGGCCTTGGAGCCAAGAGCTGGTGTAGGGTCAACAGGTAGGAGCCTTGGCCAACACAGCATCTTTCGACGGGAAGGGCTTGGGGTTTAGGAGCTCAGGGTTTACGTTCAGGGATTAGGGTCGAGGGCTTAGTTTAGGTTTAGGGTGTAGGGGTTAGGTTGTGGCTTGGGATTTAGGATTTGGGCTTAATTTTCCTGCAAACGGACATGGAATCATGATAAAAGCCCTTAAACTAAGACGAAACAAAGACTACGGTCCTTTGAAATAGAGCTGCATGGGGTTTCATGTTATTCTGTAGGAGGTGGACTTTAGAGTTTTCGGGCCCAAGTTTGAGGACCTAAACCCTAAAACCAGGAGTTGCAATTGGAGCCTCAAGCAGTTGAGGCAGCATAATTACGCAAAGGCTACATGAATCATTGTGAAACTCCTAGTATCCCCCTTCATAACCCCTGTAGTCCCCTGTGTAATCCCTTGTATAACCCCCTTTACGGAGTTTANNTTAGACTATAGCTCACATGCATCAACCCTATAAGGTTTTTTGGATTTGAGGGCTTAGGGTTTAGGGTTCAGGGCTAACCCCTGAACCTGAAACCCTAAACCCTGAATCCAGTCATATATCCCCTTAATCCTTACTAACCCCCAGAAAGCTTGAGAACCCGACATTCTAAGCCTTAACTGCTGAGCCTAAATCCTAAACCCTAAACGCTCAACGTTTTCAGTCCCGGAGCGAGGCCCTGCACACAATCTGGATCTCTTTTTGCGCGTTGGGCACCTACACGGACGGCTTAGGGTTTAGGGTTTGTATAAGGTTGAGGGTTTAGGGTTTAGGGCTTTGGGTCTAGGGTTTAGGGTTTAGGGCTTTGGGCCTAGTGATGAAGGGTACTGGTTTAGGGGATATCAAACTTACTATCATGGGTTCCCCTGCTCCCCCCCGGCCCTCCTACTACCCTCGCTAGGTCCCCCCTTAATTAACCTTGGCCAATCCTGAATATTCTGAAATACCCTTAACTAAGGGGGAAACCTAGGTGTGGGTAGTAGGTAATATAGCTGGGTGTACTAGGGCAATGATTCCTGTTCTTCGGTGTATGCAGATTGGGCCCCTGAACGACTCTGACTCCTTGGTTCCAGGTGCAAAGAGTGGTGCAAAGTTCCTTCCATCAACCCTAAACCCTATGATCAGCATGCTTGTTGGGGGCTCCAGATTTACAGTAAGGGTTGTGGGGTTCTAGCCGGTGTGGTTTAGTTGGACTTTTTGGGAGTTCCAAACAATGAATAGCGTTGTTTTGTGGAATGTATCCAAAAGGAAGGTATCATCTTACTTAAATTGGGCACTATAGTATCCCCAAATACTCAATTGGGAGGGCTTCCGTCTTTGGGGTCCACCCATATATTGCTCTGAGGTGTGTAAAGCAGACTTCCATTTTTGGAAATACCCTTGTACAGACACCCACAATTTGTCTCCTAAACCCTAAGCCCTAAGCGGTAAACCGGGAACTTCATGCCAACTTGAAGGTGCTTTGAAGGAAGGCCCGGGACCTTTCAGGCAAGGCTAAGATGGTTACATGAGCTATAGTCTACGCTCCTTAAGGAATGAATCCTATCAAAATGGGTTTCCGGCGTAGCAGTTCTGAGAACTTCTGCTGCAATTGGGCCACAGAGCCGGCACGCTTGCGCACGCGGTCTTCTGCCAAAGGAGTGCTTCCGCCCTGGACGTCACCATCAGCGTCACTTTGTCAGAGACGAAAAGGTTGTAGCGTGACCGCAACGGCCGTCGGACGGATGTCAGGTCCCTGCAGCCTAAGGAAAAGTCGAGCCCAGAAGGACACTTCAGAGCACTGGGCGACAAGAAGAGCTCTGCCATTGCAAGCCAAGCGAAGGCTTGTGGCCGCCCACTGCAGAACAAGATGCAAAACTTGCGCTGGATCCCACGCGAGTGGGAGGTTGAGTTCAGGCGCGTCAGGCTCAGGTACGCAGTTGCCATCACTACACTGAAGCATTGGCTGAGAAGAGAAAGGATTGAGAATAGCGCGCTGCTTTGTGTTGCGGTTCAACTCCTGTATGCCTAGAACTATCAACGTAGTGCTTGCAGGAAGAAGCAAACTCCAGGTAACCGAGAAGGCAACAGCTCGCATTGATCCGGCGCTGGCATATCCAGTCCAGCCAGCCAGGTCGCGGAAAAAACCTAACGTGTTGGTCGCCCTCGCGTAGTACTGTGTGCCCTGATTAAGGAAGAAATGTTGCGATGAGTAAGGTACGAGCACATGCTTTGCCAACCGGAGCATCTTGAGCAGCTGCGAGAGCGCAGCCTCGCAGAGGATGCGCCTGGACGAGATTGCCGAGATTGCTGAAAATTCAAAGTCTGCAGCGTCAAAGCGACAGTCGAGCCAAGTCTGCGGCTGTCTGACCTGAACTGAACTAAACAACTTCTGTTGCAGACACTGACAGACCGCACGTCTGTCCAAGTAGCTAGGTAATGCATAACGTGCACAGGAAACGGAGCATCCAACATCTGGGCTGCGTTGACGCCTCCGAATGCATCTGCATACACAGGCAAAGTGTCATGGGCAACTCTTACATCACGCGAAGCAGCGCAGCGCCATTGCAGCACTCGAAAGATTTCTGCCTGCAAGTCTGGAGGAAAACAGTGCACATGCAGGTAGAAGACTGCAGGCAGCATGAATCTGCCCGGGCCATGGACGAAAAACATGGCTGCATTTCTTGGGCTGAGAAACAAGCCTGTGAAGGGGTTCCCGGACTTGTCAATTGGCATGTACCTATTATCGTCTATATTGGGGAAGCCATTTACGGGTACGACCTTAGGGGTACAACCCTGAAACCCTTCACGTCAGCCACTAAAGCCCAAAACCCTACACCCTAAAACTTACTGATTGTCTGTTGGAATCAAGGAATGGATCCAGTAGTTTCAATGTTCTTTTCTATTCCTTCATTTCATACTAAGAACCTGGTATATAAATGCGTTCATGTTCTTTTCTATTCCTTCATGTCCTACTGCGAACCTGGCAAATAATCGTTTCCATGTTTGTTTTTGCTGCCCCTTAATTCCCTACTAGGAACCAGCAAGCGAAGGCGTGGATGCAACCAACGGGTCCGAGATGGGTTTCCAAACCCTGGACCCTGAACCTTGAACATAGTAACGATAGTAACAATAAGATGCAATGAAGTTAGCAGACATGTCAAAAAGATGCCTTCAACCCTACACCCTAAACCACCCAGTTAAAGTTTTCCGGTGAAGAGACTTAGGCTTGTCAAATCGTCAGATGTGGCTGACTGAGTATAGGCCATTGCCTTGTTAAAGAACAGCTTTCAGAGGCCTTGCAAATCTTCTCAAGGGCATATTTGAGCCAAAAGCAAACCCAGAAACCCAGGCTACGTACCCAGCTCCAGCTAGATCTCCTCCTCCTTCAACCCCCGAACCCTGGACTCCAAACCCTAAACCCCTTAACCCCTAAACTCTAAGCCCCTAAACCCTAAACTTTGGACTCTAAACCCAAAACCCCTTAACCCCTAAACTCAAAACCCCTAAACCCTCATGTGCGGGCTTTGAATTGCGTACGGACGCTCGTGCAACACTCCATTGGTGTGGAGATACATACAAGTCTGCGAGCGTTCGTATCTTGCCCCACGCTGGCTCATCATAGTCCCACGCCAGCAACGACAAGATGGCCTCTCGAAAGATGACCTGGAGATGTCTTGTGTCTGACTGTAATGAAATCTTGCTGTGGTCGTGCTATGTATTGATGCATTGATGTAGGCCTGGAGAAACTTCACTGTTTGCATCATCCTGTCCTGGAAGAACTTAGGGAAGGTCTGCAAAACATGATCTTTGGATGCAGACACCCTCGACTCAAATGACGTACTTGCCATCCACTCAGAGCCAGTCAAAGAAACGCGAGACAGCGTTCCAGCACGGACATAAAGGCAGAATGAGGCGACCGTGCAAGCAGAAAGACGTGGAACCTACTTGCCCCTAGACTCTAGAACTCTAAACCTGAACCCTGGACCGGAAGTCGTGGCCCTCATTCCCTGAAATAAGGATGAACCCAAGAAATCTACATCAAAACAGGCAACAGGTATAGGATTGAGATCTTAGGGTTTAGGGCTTAGGGTCTTTAGGGTTTAGGGTTTAGGGTTTGGTTTATAGGTTAGGTGGACCCCAACCCTGTAATAGTGACTATAGGGCCCTCTTATCTTCCTATTATACCACTACTACAAGGTGGGGGATCCTCCTAAGGTGTAGGATTGAGGCTTTTGGTCTTAGGGGATTTGAGGTACAACTTTCATCGCTTCCCTTACCGCCCGTTCCTCTGCTTTCATCGCGGAAGTTACCCCGGAGTTGGCCCGGTTTAGTGATGAGGGTTTCAGGGTTTGGGGTTTTAGGGCTTAAGGTTCAGGGTCCAGGGATTCGGGGTTTAGGGTTTAGGGTTTTAGGGTTTGGGCTTTAGGGTCTAGGGCCCGAGAGGGTGCGGTAGTGTCCGGGAGTGCCCATGAGACCCCTCGAGGGCGCTGGAAGCCAACTGAGTAGCGTTTGTTTTTGGTGGTTGAACCTAGTAAGATTATATTCCTTTTATAAGATACTATACCCTAAAAGGAGGATATAATCTTACTCTATAATGGATATCGTAGTATCCCCAAATAAAATACTACCCATCTACACCCAGCAACTAGAGTTGCTTTGCCTGTCGGGTTGTTACTTGCAGGGTCGCGGTGAACTTGGACAGGAACGAGGGAACCGCAAAGGACATGTAAGCTACTGCATCATTTAGGGTTTAAGGTCGGGGGTTGGGGGAGACTTACTAAGTATAGTCCCCCTTAAGTAGATAGAATATGACTTTGGGTACATTATAATAAAGTCCCCATATACCCCATATTCTATCTACTTAAGGGGGACTACATATCTTTAAACTCCACATCAGGCATGATATATACGGTATTCAGCAACTTGCTGAGTCCCCTGACCCTCCAAACATGACCCTGAACCCCAAACCCTACAACCTAAACTCCCAAACCCTACACCCTAAACCCAAACCCTAAACCCTACACCCTAAACCCGACAACCTAAACCCTAAACCCTACACCCTAAACCCTGGTCGCCGCCAACATGTCGTGAACCCCAACTCCAGGCACCTTCATGGGCGCAGCGCGCGAGTACTCTCTGCCGCCTAGCCTCAGCTGCAGAGAGCCAAAACTAGGGGTACCTTTAAAGGGGGATATATAGGGGTTATGCAAGGGGTATATAGGGATACATGGGGTTTAGGGTTTAGGGTGTAGGGTTTCCCAAAGTTAGGGGTACCTTTTCAGGGGCCCCTATAATATAATAAGGAACTATAATCCTTTGTTGGGGCCTTTATTGGGGTGCCAATGCTTTAGGGAAGTACCACACTGGGTCCTACCCCCACCTTATAATCCTAAACCCTGAACCCTAAACCCTGTAACTGCCGCCTGGCCGCCGCACCTCGACACCTTGGGCTTTCTTGAACTTAAGGGAATATGGGTGGGTTGTCAGTTATGGTCTTTTTTTGTGTACCCTAAATTTTAGGTGCCGTATCTATAATAGGGATCCGAAAAAGGATCATAATTTTGACTACATCCCATTTTGTAGTTTCCGTGCTCTTTTCCATTATCCCCATATAACTCCAACATACTATTCTAGTAGTTTCCATTCTCTTTTCTATCATCTCCATATAACGCCAACATACTATAGCAGTTTCCATTCCATTTCCCATCATCCCCATATAACCCCAATATAACCCTGATACCGGAAGAACCCGCGAGATGCTTTGGGGACCTATAGTCCCCCTAAGTAGATAGAATATGGGGTATATTATTGGGCTTATATATAGGGATAATGGAAAAAGAACATGGAAACTACTCTTTAGGGTTTAGGGTTTAGGGTGTATAGTCCCCCTGAAGTAGATAGAATATGGCTCTGGGTGTATTATATAGTCCCCCTTAATATTGGGATTATATTGGGGTTATAAAGGGATAATGGAAAAAGAAAATGGATACTACTATTTCGGGTTTAGGGTTTAGGGTGTATAGTCCCCTCAAGTAGATAGAATATGGCTTTGGCTATATTATGGTAAGATCCCCATATACCCCATATGCTAATCTACTTAAGGGGAACTATATAGCGACAGCGACGGGATCATGGGGGCCTAGGGAAGGCTATACTGCAGGGATCGTTTGAAAACTAGGTACAGGTATGTTACCAATCCCTGTAGGGCAATGCCTAGCAGTATGTGTTGTGTACCATGCGTCATCACCTTGTTACAGGAGAGTCTCAGACCGCCCACCCCAGACCTCAGACACGGAAAATGAGCCCAAACCCTTGACCATCCTACTACAGGGCCTTAATAATTACCAACATGCTTTGGTGGTCTATCTGAGATACCCTTCACGATGGTTATCTAACGAATCTAGTCCTATTTCTTCTCCATGTCAAGCTTTCAGTATTCAAGCATTATTTCACTTGTATCACTGGGGCCAAGCATTAAACCTGTCAGCCTTCCATTGTGCAAAACTCCCCTAAACCTGAAACCCTAAACACTAAACCCTAAATAGTAGTTTCCATCTCATTTTCCATTATCCCAATATAACCCCAATATAACCCTAATATTACCTAAACCCTAAATATATACCATTATAGTAGTTTCCAT
>CAJNIZ010018903.1:0-89525 GCA_905231905.1 Symbiodinium pilosum
AGCACGTCCCTGGATGCCCGCAATGCTTAGGGCTTGCGACGATCCTGTGCAAACAGTGGTTGAGATGGCGGGCTCACACTGCTGCCGTGTCGTAGACAGCTTGGCTCGAGCCACTTGCCACAAGCAAGTGTAACAAGTTCTGATGCACTTCTGCTTCACAAGAAGACTGAGCCCTCTAGCCCCAAGCAAGAGCGGCCGAGCCAACCCCAGTTATTAGCTCTGATGCGCTTGAAGCCCTGTGGTGGCAAGCCCTGTGGTGGCAGACAGCAAGACTTAGCTTCACACCAGCCTCATCACAGCACAACCTCGGGTGCAAGCATGGCTTGCGGCAACCCTCTGAAAAGAGTGGTCGAGACGGCTTGCTCACACGTCCACCGTGTTGCAAAGGCCGGGACCTCCGTTCGGCCGACTTGCCAGCAGTTGCAACGAACTAGACTCCTGCTGCTTCCCCAGAAAAAGAAGCCCTTTGCCCTTGGCAAGGGCAGCCTCATGGCGTCCTTTGCCCTCACTGAGTCTGCATGAAGCTTGCTGAGCACCAGCATTACCACAGCACGTCCCTGGATGCCCGCAATGTTTAGGGCTTGCGACGATCCTGTGCAAACAGTGGTTGAGATGGCCATACTACAGCCAGCGGGGCAGGGCTTACGGCTTGTGGCAACCCTGTGCAAAGAGTGGCTGAGATGGCTCGCTCGCGCTGCTGCCATGTGGCAGATGCCACGGCCTCTTCTCGAAAGTGCAACAAGCTCTGTTGCACATCCGCTTCGTAAGAACACTGAACCCTCCAGCCCTTGGGGCGGCCAGACCAAGTTCGCTTTGCCACCCTGGAGGCCTGGACACCATCAGAAGCCTCAGCAAAACCGAGCTTATGCCAGCATCCGTACAAGTCTTGTCACCAGAGGCCCCCTGAAGAACAACTCAAAGAATGGCAATTCAGATGGTCGCCATCCACTGACTTCACGACCAGCGAATGCCAGGCGCTTTTCTAAAACTGTGGGCCTCGAGCACACGCACAACTACACCGATTTGCTGCGCAGGCTGTCGCCTGAATGCAGTGCGCAAGTGGTGCGCTCGAAGGCTTGGGCTTGGCCTGCAGACGACTGTTTGGCACCGCTTGGTGAGATGGTGAGCCCATACGGAACCGCCACGTCTGGAAGCAGAAAAAATGTGGGGCGCAAAGCCCGCACGTAATGACAGGGACAAACACGCAGCGAGAGGCACCTGCCCAGCACAAGTCTTAGGCAGAAGCCATTTGCATCCACAAGGAATCGCCTCAAGGGAGTTGTGCCTAACTTCTGTTGCACACAATGCTTTTGGGAGGGCTCTGGCCATGCAAAGTAGGCTGGATGGCCAGCATGACTTCAGAAAGATACCCGACACGGCTGACTCAGCAAGTTTGACATCGCGAATCATGCTTAGCTGAGAAGATTCCATGGGCAAAAAGAAAGTCACCATCCACCCTGCTGCAATGAGCTATCTCCTGCGCCAACGTTTTCAGATGCACACAGTGCAGTTACTGTGTGCAGCCTGCTGGGGTGGAGCCAAGAAATCTGCAAAGGCTCTTGCACGTGGGAGCCTTGCATTTCGCCGTTAAGGGCATGAACTGTTGGGGAGTCTGGAACGGCCCCCCACTTTGTGGCAACTCCTACACGAGCATGGGCCGGGAAGATCCAACTTCATACTAGGCTGGAAAAAGTTCTGTGCAAACACCCAGGCACATGGGAATGCAGTCGCAAGGGTTTTCAAAGCTAGGCAAGCTGGGGGTGTAGCCTTGGAAGGGCCAAAGGCCCTCTGTCGCCTGCACCGAGTTCCGCTAGCATCTGACTACACGGTAGGCTGGTTGGCCTCCACTTCAGACAACGTTTGGAGAGAGTACCGTGTTACCTTCCTGGGCCGCACTGCGTTTGAAGCCATGACACTTGCTTGCCGTGACACGATGTGCCCTGAGAGAACCTGTGGGCGCGGCCTGCGACCCTTGCGACGTGAGCGCAGTGAAGTCGATAGAAAGCTGCTTCACAACAGCCTCAGGGAAGCTTTACAAAGGAACAAAGTCAAACAGAGCACTGTGCTGTGTGCCTAGCCCTGCGCAGTCCCGAAGCTCAAAGACATGTAGCAAAATGCTCTGCCAGCTGAGACGAGAGGGCTCTGAGAGGTTTTAAACAAGGCTTCCACGTTTTTCCGTACTCGCCACAACTCGCCAGCAGGACCGCCAGGAGGACCGCATCCAACAAGCGCCACATGCGCCACCCTGGCTTGCAGTGTTCAGAGCCACCACTTCCGGGGAACAACATCAACTTCGACTTGCAGGCAGCGCTGGTAAGCCTGGTAAGGCAACAACTGTGAGATCAATGATGCAAGTACTGTGATGCGCACATCTGTGGTGCCAGCAGGTGCACGCACATGCACCTCACCCAACATGACTTGACGGGCTGACATCTGTTCCGTGCTTCAGGCGACTCACCTAGATGACCAAGGAAGCAGGGCCTGACGGCGCCTCTCACTGCAGGTAATGCTTGAAAGTCGTCACCACGCTGTGAGAAGACTGTACGGCACTCCTGCGGCACTCCGAACTCTTCGAACTCTTTGACTTTGGCAGCCGGCGACAAAGGAGTCCTTTTGTGTCACCTGGATTTCTGCTATGAGCCTGAACAAGCCCAAGATTTACAGTTACAGGTTACAGTGGAACACCTGTGCACTCACAGCTACTGCACACCGTCTTGGCGGGCGCGTGGTCACCTTGCATGCAGGTGTCGAATTGCATCTTGAAAGATGAGCCAACGGAAGCGCAGAGATTCTAAACTTTGCTCTCAGCGATTGCTGAACAGTCAGCGCATGCCTCGAATGGACTGGGGCACGGGAAATCTCATCTTGATTGGCAAGTACGCGGCCAACAACTTCTCAGGTGCATTACTTCGGAGAACACATCTTGATGGCTTCCTGGATCCCAAGGCACAAGCACGCGCCTGCAGTCCCAGGGTCCGTGGATTTTCGGGCACTGCATGCAGTACTTGCAGCTGGCGATGGGAGGCTGCCAACTTGCGTCAAGCCCACGTGCACTGAACTCGCGCTATGTGAAGTCGCAAGCAGCCCAACAACCTGCACTTGGATGCATGGAGGCTTATGGTACTGCACTAGAGCTGGTCCTCATGCTTGCCAAGACCTGTGGCGTAGAAGCCCGTACTTACTTAACGGACTGCGGTATGGGTTGCTGAGAGAGGAGCTATGCTGCGGCCTTGCAGGGAAGTCTCAGCAAGCCCTGCCCGCACAGGGCGGCAATGCCGACTTGGAGGCGCTAGGGCAGCAAGCCAATCGAAGCCAAGTGGTGTGTGCCGTAGCTGCAAATCCCTGATACAAAAAGCGATGCTCAATACCGAATGGAAGCTGGGCAGGCATCCATGAGCTGCCTGACTCTATCCAGGCCGGTGGCTTCATACAGAACGACAACTGGACAAGGAATATAGTGACCCTGCTATGGGAACTACTTACGCTAGAAGTTTGATACCGCATGCCTGGCGGTCAAGACCCGTAGAATGTCGACGAGCCATCCATGTGTAGCTTTTCCGAATGATTGTATTGAACAACTTGCTGCAACCTGGAACTGTAATGGGGAAAGGCTTCCCCGTTTCCATCCTGGCCATTCCTGCCTGTTCGCTCCTGCAAAGTCTTGTGAAAAGTGTAGGAATTCATCCGGGCAATGCGCAACGCTTGCAGGCGTTTGTAAGGGCGGCAGGTTGGCATCGTTCCACAGACGGGCCTGGTCTGCATGTCACACTGCGTTGCCCTGAAGAGGTGCTCCAACCAATAGACTAAGAATGTCTGCATGTCCGTGATACCGCTGCTTCGAGTACGGTGCTTGCATTTTGCGGGGGCATGAGTGCAGTTAGTGTAGTTGGAAGTAGTTTGTGGTGCGGATGTGTTCTGTCTTGGCCGCCTGGAGCTCGATTTCAAATCCCCACTCGTGGAAACATCACGCCTGACCTGCAGAAGGCAGATGGGATGCAACAGGAAGCTTGGCAATGGTCATGCCACAAAGTTTGGGAAAGCATGCAATGCCTGGCCGTATTCGCTCCGAAGCCACTTCAACCCATACCTGGAGGTGACGGTGGCAATAGATACCCACAGACCGGGCGCACACCGCCGTCCTGACCTTGCTCAAGCCATCAATTAGCATTTGACTGCATGAAAGATCTAACACCCAACAGAGCACCCAAGACGAGTGGCTATGAAAGAAGATACCAGCCATCACACACTTGGCAGAGACAGAGACGTTCAGTCCTAGGAGTCCAGCGAACTGAGGATGCAGGGCAAGCCCACGCAGAAGTTGTGCAAATCACTCACGACGCTCCGTGCCGGTGCTCCCAAGTCCTTTAGAGGCAAAAGACTTTCGGCACTTGCACAAGGAGCAATGCCTGACCTGCAGGCAGGCGTACTAGTGGAGCGGCACGAAAGGCCGCTCAGGGAGCCAGAGCTGCTCACGATTGGTCTGCTCAGACCTCCTGCGCCATACGCGCGTGGAGTTGACACACTCCCTGCGGCCCCAAGGAAAGAAGCCTAAGTGCCAAGCGTGTGCTAGCTGGTATACCAAACGGCTCTCGGCTGTGGGCTTTAAGACTGAGCAAGGAAAGTAGCCCCAGGAGGCAAGGAAGCCGGCACTGCGAAAGTCTTCCCCTGCGAGCGCCCACGTAGCCGGCAATTATCTGACTACTATGTGCACTCGCATCACTCGGCGTGCTGCGGGAAGTCTGTGACGAAAAGTTGTAGATGCTCCATCTGCAGTCGCAACAGACTCTTGCGACAATCTGCTCAGCGGGACTACTGAGTCCCGTACCCTCAGAAGGCCGTCTCCGTGCAGCGCTGGACGCTGGATGTGGCTGAGACAGTGAGACCTGCAATCTTATCACAGCACATCACAAAGTGATAGCCGTGCTCCGAACAGCTTACACTATCCTCATCACAACACCTGTGCTCCCAGCTAGCTTGCACAGGGGGTCACCAACCCGTGCGTGACTAAGCGGTGCGTGAGAAACAGGTTTGTGACCTCAGACGCTCTCAGACGCTGGAGACATGTTGCCGCCGAGGGCCAGCTCACCGTTCAGGTTCCCAATGTCCAGCGCCGGGCTTGGCATTGCCAGAGCATACTTCGGCCTTTCCCCGCCGAGATGATGTGCAGGTTCATGTTGCCACTGGAGTGACAGGTTCCGCACAGGTCTTAGGATGCGTTCGCGCATTGTACCACCTCGGGGAGGAAATCATTCAAGCAGGCAATATACACAATACCATTTGGCAAGGAGTGCGTGGGCCTGCCACTGGCAGGATCCCAGGAAACATGGCCCCAATAATGTAGTAGTTTCGATTTTGTTTTCCGTTCCTCCACTCCTTACTCACAACCTGCACACACGTACCTGAACTGCGGAGCGATCTTTGGCCTTTCTTTCACACGTTCACACACCTGGCCTCTACCCACCTGGTGCCAGCAATCGCTGCACTTCGCCCCCATACCTGACGGGGGCAATAGATATCCACAGACAGGGCGCGCACCGCCGTCCTGGCCTTGCTTAAGCCATCAATTAGCATTTAACTGCATGAAAGATCTAACACCCTAACACCTGACAGAGTACCCAAGACGAGCGGCTGTTCAGTCCTAGGAGTCCATTGGGCTGAGGTTGTAGGGCAAGCCCATGCAGAAGTTGTGCAAATCACCCACGACGCTCCGTGACGGTGCCCGAATCCTTTACTAGCAATAGACGTTCGGCACTTGCAGAAGCCAGTCAAAGGACAAACGCGCGAAGCCGGCCTTCCGGCAATGCCTTCATAACCGCTCCACACGCTGGAGACTTTGTGAGCTGCGGGAAGCTAGGCGCCGCGCTTGCAGACGATGGTTGCAAAATGCTATGAGCTGCCATGGGAGGGCCTGGATCAGCCGCAAGTAAGGCACAAACAGACAGTGCCGCGGACCCTTAGGAAAGACAGACTTTCGGGTGCCAAGCTACAGAGGTGCTTCTGGTTGTTCCTGGGATCAGCTGAACACCTGTACTTACGAGCAAAGACCGGAGTCATCTGGGCGTTGGGACATCATCTTGGCCGCAAGCGGTTCCACATCACAGAGACACCTAATGGAAGTGAATTGGAAGAGGCAACCGTAGCTTCTGACTTCGACATCAGCTTCCTCGCGCTAGCTGAGCCTGGCGGAAGTGATAGCAGGACGCAGAAGTCATCAAGAAACCGAATGCCAGGCAAGTTGCTGCCACGCAAGCCCTCGCATGCACCTCAAATTCTTGTGAACTTCAGCAGGCCCCGGCGGCTCTGCTTTCTGCAGAGCATGACTGCGACATGCAGGCAAGGTACTGGCGCAATACCTGACCTGCAGGCAGGCGTACAAGCAGTGTGGCACGACAGGCTCCTCCGGGAGCCACTGTTGTTCACAAATACGAAGCCATCTCGTGAGACACCACCCCTTGGAAGTCTGCTCGGACCTCTTGGGCCACGCGCGCGTAGAGCTGACACACTCCCTGCCCCCAAGTGGAGGGCGAACACGCCTTCTTCCAAAGGCATGATGCGGGCAGGCTGCTTGCAGACCGGCTTAAGACTGCACGTGACAGCAGCTACTCAAGGTCTCCCTGCCTAGAACTCAAAAAGACAGGAAATGAAGAACAGGTCGCAATTCCTAGCTGCAATCTCGCACATGTCGACTCAACTCTTGACATGCGATGGCATTCCCATGAACTGTGTCAATGCGGCTGCTGTTTACCTTGACACCGGGGGAGGGAACAATCGCGTGGAATTGCCAAGTGCCAATGCACTGAAAGGAAAGGGGAGACATCCAGCCTTGCTCGAAGTTAACATGAAGTTGCACGTTCACGACCTTTTGCTCGCGCTGGCCAAGCTTGGTAAAAGCAACAAGTGATAGCACCTAGAGCGCCGCAAAGCTTACTCCCAACGACTCTCTTGGACCATCCAGCTCTCACCTGCAACAGCCAAGGGGGCCGTGACGTTGCTGCCTGCAAGCCCTGAAGCAGGGACTAGGCCAGCTGAACGGCGTGTGACTTGACAGGGACAAGGGGATGAGGCAACGCAGCAGACTTTGGGCAACTGCGCTATCCTTGACGATCCTAGGGATGTGTAGCGGTCATGCGGCTAGCGCAAGTACTGCTTGAAGGTTCTGCAGCCCTTGCTGCCGTTGCTCAGGCTAGCTGAGCTTGACAAACATGATGAAGGGATACCACGAAGAGGGCTGCAAGGTCTATGACTATCTTGGACTCTCCACGACTGCTGCGCTGGTGGGGTGGATGTAAATTGTAAATCGGCCCTGCCGCAACACGCAGGATTTCCTTCCCCATTGCCCTCTGCAGCTGTAAAGGGCAAGCGGTGAAGCTGAACGGAGACACGCAAGAACATGTTGCAGAGGGCAGAAACAGCCAAGGCGCTGTGTTACGCGGTGCCAGCGCCGCCCTGGAGCTGCCAGGGCTAGTGCGCTCTGGCACCTGCGGCGCGGTTCAGCAGCAAAACGAAAGCAAGCAGGTCCGCTTCCTTTGGAGAACTCTGCCACACTCAAAGCTATGTATGGCACCTCGGCCTCAAAGACAAATTGCAAGAGCAGCGGTTTGGAGCTGGACTCGGGAGCGGTCAAACAGAGAGTGGGAGTCCTCTTGCCATCATTGAGACAAGCCCTCGCCTTTATGAGGGCCTTACTGGGCGCCTTCAGCCCAATCTCACCGCGCTTGACCCCCAAGAAACGCGACAACCTCGCAAGTCTTTCACTATGTCAAGGCCTGTTCACGAATTTGAAATGGCATCCTTGCATGCTGCTAAGCACTCTGGAGCTCATCAAGAAGGCGCTGGCGGCTTGCGGAATCAGACTGTTGCCTGCGACCCGAGTGCTGGAAGGCCCCCGTCAACTCAAAGCCACAAGGGTTGTGGGTCCAGCTCCACATTTGACGGCACAGCCGGTTTTCAGGGTCTCAGGCATCCTCGAGACGCCGCCAGCAAGGCAGCCGCGGCTGCTCACGCGAGGTTCTGGAGCCCTAAGAATCGTGACCTTCAGAGCGATAATGGAGCTCCTCCCCTGCAACGAAAGCCGAGCCGGCAGTGGCAGCTTTTGGGATATGATAGCTGAATGTTTACGCTGGCAATAAATGACCAGAGTCACCACGATCATTACCTTTGCCTGAAGCCTTTCAGTCGCCCGTATTACCATGTGCGGCCATGGATGCTGCCTGCCTACTCTGCACCCAGGGAAGGGAACAATGGCATTTGAACTGTGACGGCCCATCGTTTCCGTGAACATAGCAACTAGCCCACGCGGCTCAACACGAAGCAGCCAATTTATACTTTGGCGGCCCCTTGCTAGCGCCAGCTGAGCGTGAAAGAAACGATGAAGTGATACTACCCAGAGCGCTACAGCGCTTGAACTCAATGACTCTCTTGCACTATCCTGGACTCGCCTGCTTCGGCAGTAGCAAAGGATGGCTGCAAAGAGGTGCTCCTCAATCCGATGGACTGTGGCGGGTTTACTCAACCCTGGAAATATGACGAGAACGTCCTCGAAAGCGCTGCTGTGCAACCGAACTGGACCGAGCCTGGAACTCCAGGTGCAGGGCACCGTCTGACAAGCACGCGTTGGTGGTGAGTGGCATGACGGGGTCGTGACATGCAAGGATGGGTGTGTCCAGCGGTGCATCTGCTACTCATTGAAGCAAAACCACGCACGGAGAGGGTTGCGGGGGTAGCTGGCAGAAGAGAGACAAATTCAACAAACTCCGCGGGCAATCGGTCAAGCAAGTACTTAAGCCATTTGTTTTGCGGAGAACCTTCTCATAGCACATGGCCCTTTGGCCACATGCTCAACCCCCTTGTTTGAGACACCTGCCCAGTTCTGCACGTTGGCCAGACTCAGCTGCCAGCACACAGCGCCAGATCAGGCGCCCCAAAAGAAACACCAAGCATCTGCACGGCGACAGAAAGAAACTCCTACAGTTGCCAGGGCAAGGCAGGTAGCTCAAGGGACCTTTTCGACAACCTGGGGAGACAAATACTTTATCATAAGGGATAGGCAGGCAGCGCTGTGGACTCCGGGTCTCCTTGTACGCTTAGAGATGCTTCCTGGCATCGGCAGTTGAACATCTTGACTTGCGACACACAGACCGGAGTCGTCTGGGCGTTGGGAGATCATCTGGGCCGCACACGGATCCACATCACAGAGACACCAATGAAATTGGCATGAGGAGCCATAGCTTCTGACCTTGATGTCAGATTGCTCGCCCTAGCTGAGCCTGGCAGAAGTGACAACAGAAGGCAGAAGCAACCGAGGAACCGCGCCATGCAAAGGCTGCCACGTAAGCCCTCGAATGCGCTTCTGAATCCCGGCAAGCTTCAGCCGCCTCCCACGGTCTCGGCTCTCTGCATGACATGTTTCTTCTGTGCAGACATGCATCCACTCCCTGCTGGGACGAGACGACCTGGCGTGTAGGCGGACTGATGCAAGACACTTTGCAGCCGAGTGCCAGTGATCAAGTACCTAAACAAATCTTTGGCCGGGAGGCACTCGTCAAGTTCGCTGTGGCCTGCCGGCCTCAGTTCTGCCTCGTGTCGGAATGCCCGGCTCAGTGGATGAAAGGAGCACCTACAGTTGCCAAGGGAGGGGCTGGATGAGCTATATCGCTTCAGGCCCCGCTTCCAGGGCCAGGGGATACGACTACTTACACGTCAAACTGACGCTCGGCAGGGGAATTCATGGACTGGAACCTTGACATAAGCTGGCTCGGGCTAGCGGCTAGATGAAGGCTCGGTGCAAAAGGCTTCCCATATGCTTTCGAACTGCAGCATGCTTGGGCGATGTTGCTCTCTGCGTGGACTGATTGCGAATTCCAGGCAAGGCTGTGTTCACATGTGCATCCAGTACACGCTGAGGCAAGACCGGCCATGCAGAGGCACATAGCCATTGATCCTACAGGGAACAACATCATTTGGCTTGAAAAAAAGCTTGCTCGCACCAGCTGAGCCTGACAGAAATGACAGCAAAATCTGGCAGTGATACAGGGACCGCGGCATGCAAACCGTTGGCGCGCAAATAGTTGTATACGATGTTGACCGCTTGCAAACTTCAACCATCTGCTGTGAGCCTGCTATCTCCACGACATGATTGTGACATATGGGCAAGGCTGTATTCAGAGCTGCATCCAGCAATCGCTGGGAGACCAGGCATGTGGGCAGCGCAGGCGGAGTGCGAAGAAGAAATCCGAGCTTTGCGGTACACTCCCCTGAACACAGCCTCCTAAAATCTTGAACACCGACAGCGAGCTGGCCGACATATGTTGCCGGCATGCGGGGCTGCGAAAGCCTTCTAGCGCCTCCGGTGTCTAGATCATCGATGTCAAGATTGAAGGGAGCCGTGGATTTCAGATCCAACTCGCACAGCAAGTTCTTCGCGTTTAGGCACCCTTCAATGACATGACGAGAATCACGAAAGGCAGATGGAGAGGTGCTCAGACTCACAAGCTACTGCAGTCTTGACACAAAACTGTTGTTGTAGGATGCTCGTGAACTGCCGGTGAGATGTCCAGCAAAAGAAGTGCCCAGTGCTCCTTGACACCCAGGAGCAATTCCAGGAGTAGGCCCAGATCGAGGCCCTTGGGCTTTGTCAGCCAGCTGCGTGTCTTTCCTGCTTTGGCTCTGCCCATGCGGCTGCGGCAGTCCATGCCTGCGTATCCCCTGAACCTTTGACTTATGACCATGCGCACCCAGTATTCCCGCATCGCTACTCAGCTACCACATGGACTTGGCCCAGCTGTGGAGTCGCAGTGGCGAAACCGTTCACGCAAGAGTCTGAAGGGACATCACTGAACATCACTTGCCTTGGGTTTGATTGCGGCAAGATCCAATGACCTCAGTGC
This sequence comes from Symbiodinium pilosum, assembly GCA_905231905.1. Lineage (NCBI taxonomy): Eukaryota > Dinophyceae > Suessiales > Symbiodiniaceae > Symbiodinium > Symbiodinium pilosum. Next base: position 10,887 of record CAJNIZ010018903.1, read on the forward strand.
GTTCTGCGTTTGCCAGCCTTGTTGATTGAGGTATGTGCTCTCACTCGCAGGTGCTCTGGCTCACAGCTGACGTAGCCATATGATCTCTTTGCAGTGCAGGTGCAAAACAGGTAGGCCAACATGCATTGCCGAAGGATGGGACAAGTCGGGTAAGCGCCGCAAACGTCAGTGGCAAGCCGAGACATGCAGCCTGTTGGCCCATGCGTCGCAACAGCACCCACCGCAACATAAAACTCGTAGGTAGCTACAAGGGGCGGGCCCATGTACCAACTCCTCAGCAGCCACAGGATTGTCAGGAGAACGCCTTTGGCGAGTCTATTCAGGCATCGATCTGGACAGGTGCTCAGAATAGAGCGCTTTAGCCTTCCCAAACCCTCTTGTCTGCAAGGCGCCACTCAGCAGAAGAATCTTCTCATTGTCTTTGGGCTGGAGAGAGAGATCCCCGTTTGAGAGACCCGTCAGCATTGGCAGCGAGATGTCTCCTGAAGTGCCTTAGCCCTCAATACCCTAGGAAGAAAAAAGGCTCCTATTTACCCAACTATAAGGAATCCCGTCCCCATCAATCGTGGGAAGCATGGGCAGCTCTAGGCCACACAACATAGCAGCTAGCCCGAGCCATTCAAAGTCCCCCAGAAATGCAATTGAAGGCTGCAAAGGAAATACTTCCAAGAAAGCCCTGACAGTGGATCCCTTGCGCAAAGGACGAGCATTTGAATGCACAGAAGTAGACCAGCTACGGAGACGACTGAACAGGCTGGCAGGTGCAGGAAAGCAGAGAGGTGGCCAAGGACTGCTTCTTGTTTCAGCTTTCAAGTCCCCCAAGCCGGCTACGTCACCGACTCGGGAGCAGTCCAGATGACAGTCGGGCTCAAGATGCCAGAATCTAAACACCGTTTACCCAACTGGCCTTAAGCGCAGGCTTCACGCTACTCTGTGCTACAAAAAGGCCTGTCTCTGAGTTGCGCAACTTACCCCCAAGGGAAAGGGGGCATCTAGGGAGATGCCTGACATACGGATTTTCACCGTGCTTCCCTGAACAGTTTTGAAGTTGGACGGGCTGTTGGACCCCATCAGCCTTGATGTGAGTCCTGCTAGCAAGAACGTATGCTTTCCCATCTCAGGGATACTTGGATAGCTGGCAGACCGGCCTCAGCCCATTCGAGCCTTCACAGCATGTTATAGCAAATGGTGCTGGGCTGAAAACTGTGCAAGGACAGGTATCTAGCTTTGTGATGGACATTACTTGGCGCACTACGTGCCGTACGGCCGTGGTAGACGCAAGACTCGGAGCAGTGGCGCTGACAAGGCAAGAACCACAAGATAGATCGCCGATCCTCTCAGCATCGCCACCCGCAGGCTACCCAAACGAGGCCCTCGTAAAGGTGGGCTGGGTGCTGGCTAAGCTGATCATGGGCACAAGTGCTCCGCAAAGCAACGACTGTTGGACTAGCTGGCATCGGCTAAACCCTGAGGGCGGCAATCGAAGCGTTTGGAACTTGAGCCCCCGGAGGCGATCTCATCCTGACCCTCTCAGTCGAAGCTGCAGTCTCAATTACATACAGATGCAAAGCTGGCAAGGCTGGAGTGAGGAAGTTTGGGTTCGAGCTTCCGCTGGCATGGCAAGATCATGCTCAAATAAACCTTGAGAACGTTTCGTCTTTCTGTCTTGGAGAAGAGGCTTGTATCACCTGCCGTGTCCAATGCTGCCAGGACGGGGGTCGGGAAGCACAGGGGCCCAGGCAACACACCAACATGTGTATGTCGGGAGGCTGAGTCTTTGCCCCGCCTGGAGTTTGGCGTCAGGGTGGAGATCCGCCTCAGCGGGATCTATGAGTCCTCACCAAAGCCCCCTTGCCTGTGCTGTGTTGCAGGCATAGCGACCCACATGCACCTCCTAGCACGGCTTCTACTATTAAAAAGATGGTCCAAACACTTGATACTGCTCTGCATTGCGACACTGGAAGTCTGAGCACAGATGATGGGCTGCAGGAAACACCTCCAGAGCCCTTGGCCTCAGCGTATAGGCAAATACCCATGAACGCGAGCGTATGAAGCCGAACACGGGCCCTTAAGACTTCACGAGGGCAAAGTGCTTGCAATGAACTAGCCATAACCCACACACCACCCCTGTAGCCCAGGACACTGCTAGCGAGGTATCATTTTTCAAGAAAAGATCAACGCAGAAGGATGGGAGCGTGGGAAGGAGAGACCTATCCGCTGCTCCACGTGGCAAACGTGTTGCCGCAAGCGGTTGTGGTGACAGGCGCTTCGCAAGGCGTAACTGTGCCATTTCATCGACAGCTTTTGGGGCCAGGCCTCCTGCCAGAAGTCACGCAGTCCTTTGTCATGGATCTGCCAGAAACTGCAAGCGGCAGGGAATGTGGCCCCCTGCCTGTAGAAAGCCTAAGGCCGAGCTACTGGGGATACAGGCCAAAGAATGGTCACACTCCACAGAAAGGGTCAAAGAGGCTGCAGGAGCTCAACTTGCGATTGCTTAGAGCTGCAGATCATGGAGCCGAATCCATGGTCTGGTGCTGCGATATGCCGTGGCCCAGCACAGACGGCAGGGAGCCGACGCGTGCCTTTCATGCTAGAGCACGGTGTTACCGCAATCAACACTTGGCTGCCGGGACACGGACTGTCAACCCTGCAAGCAACTGCTTGAAAGGCCCGGGAAGATGTGAGAATGGTCAAGTAAGACTTGAATCTGTGGTCAGTCTGGTCAGCCAGCTGCAGTGGACAGAAAGGCCAACGCCTGAGCTGCCTTGGCATGTGTGATTACAATCCGGCACATGGCAAAACACGTTAGCTACAAAGCACACCCGCACAGGATCTTACAGGGCCTTAGGGATGAAGGGTTAGCAGGTGCCTGGAGCAAAAAGCATCGAGGACACTCAAAAGCTAAACTACTCAGTCGCGAGGTTCCGGAATTTGCCGCACTGCTTGAGACCCAGAAGGTTAAATTCCTGTGTCACCCAAAAGCCTTTCAAAGCTGCCAAGACCTGAGGCTTGCAATGGGAGGCCTGCCAAGATCACTGAGCTCCCAGCCTGAGGTGTGGGCTGGGACGAAAAGAAGCGGAGACACAGAGCTGGAGGTCTTTTACACCTCGGACCTTCGTAGAGCCTCAAAGCACTTTTGACACAGCTTTGTAAACACTCATGTGAGTGCTTGCAGCGGAGATAGCCAACAGTGACAGAGGCGTGTCAGTGCAGACTCTCGCATGCCTGAGGAGCATGCACAAGCCGGAGGGCAGCCTACTCACACTGCAAGTAGTTGCTAGTGCAAAGTTTGGGCTTAAGCCAGAAGGCCGGCAAGCCATCCAAGGCAAGGTGTGACGGCAATGTGCCTTGAGGGCTTTAACCTTGTTCAGCCTTGGCTCAATACATTAGCCTAAGGCTAAATGCTGACACGGGTGCAAACAGACGGCCGCGGGGCAAAGGCAGCTGCAATCACATTTGGCTGTCGCAGCCTCCCGTCGCCTTTAAGTTTGCCAAGCTTGGCAGCTCGCATTGCCGCTTGTGGCAGGAGATGCTTTCAAGCGAGAACCTGGGACATGAGCCTCTCTTGCACGTGCATTTGGATGAGGCGGGTTGCGTGCTACAGTGCCACCACTGTCCTACCTCTGATCAACTGACAGCAAGCTTCTGGATTGGTTTGGCTTGGCGACCAGCTCGAGTAGCGGAGAGGCGCTCTTCCGCCTGCATGCATGGTCTGCGCATGCAGTTCAGACTGTCAGGTGGCAAGGGCAGCCAGTGTGCCAGACGCGTTTACTTGGATTGCGCTGGCCAGAAGCTTTGCCAGGAGGCTCGGTTTCAGGTGGTCCTGCAATGCGAAAGCTGCCAGCGCTGCCATCTCACAGGCATCGCGTGCTGGCAGAGGGCCTGGGACCGCAATCATCATCCAGCAAAATACGCATCCGTTGCTGCCACTGCTTTTCAAGTTTGGGGGTGAAGCTTTCACCCGCACTGTCAGCTCCAGTAGCTCGTGGAAAGAGGCCATCAACACAGTGGTCCGTAAAGGTGCCCGCAACTCGGTGTGCAAAGCTCCACAGCCGCTGCGCAATGCTGTGACAGGCAGGTCTAGGCTTGGGACCGCGCAAGCACCAGGCGGAAGAAAGGTGGGCCTGGCATGCGGACTAGCGCCTCCAGCCAAAAATATACGAGCACGCTGGCCGCTGCTTCAAGGGTCTGTTGTGCTGTGCCCAGGGCGGTTGAGTGTGCATGCCGCGGGGTACCGCTGCCCTGCGGCCTTCGCCCAAAGCAACTTAGACTGGCGGACATAGGTGCGACGGCAGATGAGAGGCACCGCCAGGTGATGGCCAGTGCAGTCTGCGTGCGGCGCTCTGCTTTGCAGGATTTCAGCCTGGCCTGGGGGCCATCTGGAGGAGGGCCCAGGGTGAGAGAGGCAAGCAGGGAAGGGGTTCAACCAGCGACCCAGCATACAAGGCCAGCAGGACCATCACCGGCATGCCATCCCCAGCAGTCGCTCGTGCAGTCTGCAGCATATGGAGTGTATGATCAGCTCGATTGTGGCCAGTGGGTGTTATCATGCCCGTACATCCTCATGGGCAACCCGGCGGAAGCTTGGCCTTAGGCCGAGCAGTGCTGCCCCTGCTTCGTTGCCCTCAACGTCCCACACGCGTCGCACGGAAGACTGGCTTTCTGCGGAATATCAAACTATCTTGCATCTGCCGTGTTCAGCCTTCAAGCCCGACCTGCGCAGCTGGCTTGCACTGCAACACGTGGCACATGCGCCGAATACGGCTCCGAGCACGCGTCCTTGAGGCCGGGCACTGGCTATGTGCAGCTTGTGGCTCTTGGCGATACGTACGGGCCTCTGTGCGGCAAAAGAATGCTTCCGCAAGCGAGGTCCAATCTTTCTTTGACGGCAAGTTCGGCCAATCACTGCGCGCCCTTCTTCTGGCAGCAGCACTCGTCTAGGTCTCAATGGCTCAGCGCGCTGCAAACTCCGCTTGGCATTGGCAAGACCTCCCAGCCAGGTTTATCAACACCGTATCACGCAGTGAGTCTCTGAATCTGGCATTTGAAGTGAATGTGAGCCTTACAAGCCTGGAACAGACCAGCACCTGCAAAGCACCAGGGATGGCAGCTGAGATGCTGGCCAACGCCCGAAGGCATGCCTACTTCAACTGTTGGCATGAGCACTGACAGGCCGAGGTCTTCTAGGGCTCTAGATTCCAGGGTCAAAGCCCACTGGTGGTGGCGGTGCTTGCGTTGCGGGCCGAGGCACTGGTAGCTCTGCGAAAGGCGGTGCCGTGAGGGCAGGTACGCTCCGTGCACTATTGCTCGTGCTGTGTGCGCAGGAAGCAAAGGCCTGTATGTCTCACGGGCACAATAATTTCATGAAGCAAGGCGGGTAGAAGCTACTGATTGTGGAGGGCTCAAAGGTCAGGGCTGACGGCTGCCGCTGCAACAGGTCCTGGCAAAAGACGCAGAGGGTCCCTTCGCTCCAGGCAGCGGCCTGGAGGAGCTGCCCTACCAGATTCGGCCCCAGGTTCATCTCAGTGATTCGATTCATGCGGTGATTCGATTCATGCGGGGCGAGTGACCAAATGCCGGTCAGTGCCGCGATCCGATTTCCGTCCATGGCTGGTCAGCGCTACATGTCCTTTGTCACACGCGCATCGCTATGGACACTCTCAGACATTTGGGCGCGGGGCTTGACAGCTGAAGAGCACACCGGAAACCTTACAGACGCTCAGACGCTAACGTCATCAGCTCACTCTGCGCGCTCGTCATCGGAAGAGACCTGCGCATGGCGCTACATGTTGCAACACTCCCATGAACATGTTGCTGAGTCTGCTCTTGGCCCCCATTTCAGTGCACGTGCAGCATGCCCAGACGTGAGCTTGCTATCCGCATGGCGGCGAGCGTGAGGCTTCTTGCAAGTCAAAGTGATTGCGAGCCTAGATGTGCAACCCTTTTTTCGGTCCCGAATGCTCTTGTTTCAAACAACTTGCGTCAGGACAACTACAAGGGCCATCCTGTTTGCAAGCGTGGTCGTCGTTGGTGCGTCAGACCTTGCAGCACCGCTGGGGGCTGAGACCAGCACTTACTGCGCATGGCACCAGTGAGCGTCTGTCAAAAATTGCTGGCTTGGCAGAGGTCATAACAGAGGGAGTTCGGTTTTTCAGGTTATCCTCGTTGCTTTACACCAACGGTTTTTGAATCTATTATTGATTTCAGGTGTTGCGTGTTCAGAGCATCCTATCGCCTTGTAGTGACGAACGTATCCCCTGAGGCTAGGTTGCGGTCGTGGCTTTTCAGAGTGTCCTATCACTTTACGGGCGTTGAGCTGCCATGCCCGACGCTTGCAGAAATTCCTGTGCAAGTTGTGGCTAAATTGATCGAATGTCCCTTCAGTTGCATGTGCACACTGCTGTTCTGAGGCTGCAGCATGGTGCAGCCCACCCGCAGCTTTCTTCAAGGCCAACAAACCAATATCGTTGCAGCAGGCAACAGCGGAGACCGGGCCGCTAATCTGCGAAAACGGGCTGCTGAAGCTTGAGCAGTGCAGGCTCGACAGCACTGCCTTGCAACTTTGCAGCGGCTGCCCGATGCCACGAAGCAGAACATGCTTCGACTGCTTAGCCTTAGTGCTTGGTAGATGTCTCAGTGCTGGGAAGGTCCTCAACAGCACAGACCGGTAGCCTGGAGGTTTGAAGCACAGCCTAGCCCAAGGGCCCAAAGTATCTGAAGTTCAGCTGAATGCCACAGCAGCCCACCTGGCCACTAACGAAGCGGCAACATCCTTTGAATAGGCAGCTGGGCAGGCACCCACATGTTTAGCTTTGCAATAACTTCCCATGACTCGGGAAGGTGGAATAGGCTGAAGCTTCGACCTTCCTGCAAGGGCCCATCGCACTCTGTTGGCGCGGTGCAGCGCATCTTGAGTGGCAGTATGGGTGCTACTGGACGTGCTGGGTGACGGCAGCCTGCAGCCGAAGAGCTTTTTCCGAACCCGCCTGCGAAGGGCGGATGGAAAGCGAGATGCTGTGGATGTGCATCGTGTGCTTTCAGGCTACCCTGGAGTCACGATGCTGTCAACACCTTTGGCAGCAGACCTGCCATTCAGGGCAATCTTGTCTTATCTTGCATGATGTCTGTGGAGTCTGTGGGTCACGAACAAGTGATCTCATCCGGACTGCGAGGCAAAATGACGCAATGCAGCTGTCGACTGCGATGGCACATAGCATTGGGCACAGCCAGCAGACTTGCAGAGAACCTCAAGAGAGCTCACATGTCCTGTGAATTCAGAACGCAACTGCCAAGGCCGGCTTTAGTGGGCAAGCCAATCCTGCCTTCTTGCACAATCCTGCAGCACACCCTTCAACATGTCCAGGAAATTAGAGCCCTGTCGCTGCAATTGAATGCTTCGATTGGGCTGAGACTTCGAAATTGCTGGTACAGATTGGAGAGGAGTGTCTTCAAGGGAGAGGCTTCAGAACGTTGCCGCTGGTTGCTGTCAGGTCTCAGGGTCGCCCGTGCTTAGCTCAGCTGCGGTAGGGAAGAGCCTTAGGCTTTAGACGCAACCTGCAGTTCTCTTCGCCAACCCGACTTGAAGTGCTGATACAGTAGTTAACGTGTGTAGAGTCATGTAGACTTACTGAGACTGCACGGCCACCGTGTGCCCCTCCTGCTCATGTAGCTGGCGCGGCAGAATCAGGGAAACTCTGCAAATTCTGATAGACATCACGGCTTTCAGCAATCAGGATTCCCGTGCACTCGGACCAGCATGAATGCTGGCTTTGCGCAAGTGAAGTGGCTGATTTTGAGTTTGGTGCTGAGTTCAAGGCAGCGGGGCTGGCAGCTTGGTGGGGAAACTTAAGGACCTTTTTAAAATGGGTGTGCTGGAAAATTGAGTCTGCAAGTCATGCCTTTCAGCTTTCATTTCAGCTTCGCTTCGCTAACCTGCCACCTTCTTGCAGCAAGTTTGGCCCTTGCCTCTGCGAAGGATTTCCGGCAGTTTGGGCAACCTCAGATCCTCGTCCAGCATCTCGCCGGATGCCATGAGGCAGGCGCGAACAAACTTCAGGCCTCCGAACTTCGGAGGGAAACTTTTGGGCTGCGATGCGGACGAGGCAATGAAGTCTGAAAAGGTAGGCCTGCAGGTGCCATCAGCCAGGCTGGCCATCCAGTCCTCAGCAGCTGTTCGCTTTTAGCTTCTGGCTAAGGAGGTCTTCAACCGCGAGACTCGTCAAACGTTGCATCTGACGAATGCGGTCCACGTCCATGCACTGGAAACCCATGGTGTGAACCATCCCCTCATAAACTGTCATTCGGTATCCCCTCTTGAAGTGTTGGGAACATGCATGCTGCACAACTGGCCGATGAACATGTGAAACGTTCCGAGCAGCGTCGCTGCGGCCAAGACGGATGCTGCGCATGAGCTGCGTCGGGTGAGCCAACACAAAGCTTGATTGCCTATGGGTGGATTGGGTTCTTGGGCCTCTATGGAGTTTGCTTCGCATTTCAGAGGTAATGGGGAGGAACACCTTCCTTTTGGAGATGTTGTGGTGCGGAAGCTATTCTTGCATACTCTGCCGCCAGAGTGCGGGCCTTGCCTTAGCGTAGCTTCTGGTAAAATCCTAGCATAAGAAGCATATGCTGCGGCGCAGAAGAAAGATCAAAATTGTCACGCATATTTTTCAAGCTGCTTCTATTACACATATCTCCATCCTGCGGAGGCAAAGCGTCGCAATGCAGACCTTGTGCAAGGAGAGAATCGGTCTGCTGAGTGCTTACTGTTGGTAGTTTTCTCTGACACTAAAACCATCACTAAACCCAAAACTGCTGGCGGGGCTTAGGCACTTCTTAGTGTAGAGGCTGAAATTCACGTCCATCGGACAGGTAGGGGACATTTTTCCAATTTCAAATGCAGATGAAAACGAAAACTGCTCAGTTTACGCCCTTTCGGGAACAATCTTCAGACATTCGCCGCAACGCACGTTGGGGTCACTTGCAAGAAAAAAATGTATTGGAACCCAACCCGGTCGCAACGATTCGGCTCTCGCTGGCACCCTTTGCACATCAGGAGATGCAGGCTTGGCAGGAGAACTTTGGACATTCCTTGTTTGACTGAAGGGGTCGCATCTGAGCCCAGGCTGCCAGCCTCGGAAGATGTCGCATCAAGCGCTCAAGCTGTAGCCAACACCGCCTGTGAGGTGCAGGCACAACTTGGCACAACGGCTTAGGGGCAGTTCGCGCAAGCTGCGCCGCACTGAGAACTCTGCGCCTGAAGCGTAGTGACATTCGCCAACGTGAAGTCATGCAAAGAAATCACCGTCTCGAACATCGCAGGGATGACCCTTGCTTGATGCCGGCAGTTTGGGAAGCAGCGCCACGCCGACAGAGAAGGCGGGCCTAGGCCTTCGTACACAGAGCTTCCTATCTTTTTAGGGTGACCAAAGCATGCCCTGCGGGCTGTTGCAATGCTCGAACAATCCCTGCTAGAATTGTTTCAGCTGTGCAAAGGTCTCCGGGTGCTGCAGCAGCAAGCAGTGTTGAGAGCCCACCTTGAGAATAGTAGAGGAGACCCCGCAAGCACACTTCACGAACAACACTTCCTTCCAAATCAACGCTGACGAAACCTCATGGCTGGACCAACCAGTCGGGCCACACTTCTGCGGAGGAAACGGACCAAAGTGTCCGTAAAGATTTCGAGGCTGCCACCACTGATGCGCGAGTCACTCCACAGGATCTGCGCTCGGAGGCACCTGCAAGGCTCAAGCATGACGCAAGTATGAGAACAAACATGCAAGTTCAACTCTTACCTCTCTTCTCTCTGATTCTACCCTATGCATTCTTCGCACCAAAGCTTGTTTTCATGCGTAAAGTTACTAGAAACACTATAGCAACGTGAAAAACAACAAGGATGAATAACGAGCATGCGTTGCTTGTTGCTTTCGCCACATTCTTCAGGCTTCTAATTACTGCTCCTGCCAAAGGGTATACGTTTTGCAAGGTAAACAGACAAGAAAGCCCAAGAATCATATGCTTTAGTTGTTTGGCAGGGCCCGCATCGTGCAAGATCACAACAGTTGGTGTGGGTCATTACACCATTGAATTAACTGGTTAGCAGACGAGAAATGACCACTGATATGCAATCGCCCGCCACAAGAGTGAAGACAGCGATCCCTTCAAGTTCAAGTTGATGTTTTGCACGGACCTGAATACTATACATGCCAATAGGATTGACCAGTATCAGTGAATCAGGGTGGGAGGCATAGGCGCAGGGAGCTGCAGCTGTGGCAGCGGCAGCGGCAGGTGACAGCACAACTACTTGCCGTAGAAATCGAACACGTTGCAGAAGCAGGACAAGCAACAGCACTAGGCAGCAAAAGAAGTCCTGCGTTGGAACCTTCCTTCTACATTGTTGTGCGCAGCAGCGCGGGCCCGTTTAGAACTGCGTTGAGTACATGATCTGCAGACCAGCATGAAGAGCCCAGGCACTACCTTCAACAGCACAACGGTTCCATATGGGAAGCTATAGGGACTGTACAGGGTATAAGGAGATATTGTATTAGGTTCAGGGTTTTAAGTTGTGGGGTTTCAGTACTACAGCTTCTGCTGGTGCCTCTGCTACAACTGGCATTGCTAAGTGTGTCGAAAGGGCAAGAGTCGGAGCCTTTCCCTGCGCTAAAGACTTTGAGACAAACCAGCCTACAGAAAGCTACCTAGACGTGCGAAATACTGGTAGTCACGGCCTCTAGCCTTACAAATTATAGGCTTCCGCTTAGTGATGATGAGTTCAAGGCCTAGGTACTTCTGCATCCCCACCTGAAGCAACTCGGGGGCCTCCTCGGCCGAAGATGGCGAGGCTAAAGCGCCATCACTCTTTCCGTCATGACGGTGCTTCAGCTGTTGAATCGGCTGAACCTGAAACCAGTGCAGTAGGCAACTTTGGCAGGCTCTTGTGCTGAAACTGGTAGGCGGCTGCAGGCTTGCCTGCAGGTTAGAGGCTCTCCGCCATATTTGGGCACTTGCTTCACTTGCTCGTGCAAGTCAAAAGATGGCCGCAGATGGATGCTCAAGGCACTGATTGCTGTCGGCTTCCGAGAAGGTCTCGCAGAAGCGCGGCAAGGCGGAGCGAAGCGGAGTGGAAAGCTCGCTTTCCCCAAGTCTGCGCAAATCAGCATCTGGTTCAAAAAAATCTGGGAATTCTTACGCTCTGCAGACGGAAACATGGGCTTCGGAGGATCAGCCGGAAACAAGCCATACCTGCTGCTGAGGGCGGCAAGAAAAAGAGCGAGGAACCTACCTCCACCATCGTAGCGGCAGCGCATTCCCCAACTCAGTGCTGAAAACGAGCTGATCAGCTGAAGTAGCGAAGGACTTTGCTCCACAGTGGGCTATATCCATCTCTTGGCTCAATGGGCCCGCACCAAGCCTCTACGACATCTCTCTAAGGTCAGATTTATGCTGCAAAGCCTGGCTTGCACATAGACCCTCCCAGCCTGGCAGTCCTGTAGATACTTTCAACTGCATCTATCTCTGCCTGGTCTGTTTTGGAAGCGGCCTGCTAGATTTCAGGTGGCCTGGGCAGCAACGAAGAAAACGCACGCGGAATCTTCATTAGACTGGGCTACTGCAGCTGTAAACCTGTTGTAGCAGACTACCAGACTTCCTAGTGGCTGATTCTGCTGCGCCGCTCCCCCTTCAGATCGCGGACTTGCATGCTAAGACCTACTCTCCACCAGGGCCTGATATGTGAACATGAAGCGTGACACGTTGGCGGCAGAGGCACCAAATCCAGCTAACTTCTGCAGATTATGGCCCAACACTTCCATGCAACTGGTCATAGGCCCTTCAGGGCCATTTCTTGCGGCAGATGGAAACCGTGCACGCCCTTGCGACTACTTCGTCACGCCGGCTCACAAACGCTCACGCTCCAGCCAAGGAAAACACTTACATCTTGCACAGGCTTTGGGTCGCCTGTGACAAAGCCGACGTGCGAATCGCGACGGCCGGAAAGCTTTGAGCGCCAAGCGAGACCAGGAAACGCCATGGCCCATCAGAAGAGCACATGGGCCGGATAGATGGACTGCGACTCTAGGACACAATCACATCAGGATGACAGCCGCTTTTCACCAGGTGTCATGTGCTTCACGTCGACCGAAATCGCAGCCAGAAAGCTCCTTCTCTCTCTCTCTCTCTCTCTCTCTCTCCCCCTCTTTTATACAGTACGTTGGTAAAAATTGTAGCAGCCAGCATGTCTGGACTCAGGGAACTGCCACTGTTTTGTGCAGGGCAGTCTCACTTGGGGTTGCTAGGCGCCAACCATCTTTACACCCTAAACCCCTAAGCCCATGCATCTAGAGAATAACAGATCATCCGCAACTGGCAAACTTGCAAAGTGAAGGGCAGATCCCTATGCCTCAGCTCTCTGACTGTAGCCAATACTATATATCTCCAACATAATACCATCAGATGACGCGGAAATGTTGACCTTATGACCCTTGTATGACCTGTTTCCATCCAGCTTCCCATGTGATGTGCATCTACATTTATTTCTTTGGGGCGATAATTCTGAACATGCGCTTTCCGCTCCTATCCTCACAAGTTTGCAAGATAGTTGCAAGAAGCATCCTGAACCAGAAATATGTTGAGGTATCCTGACATCTTCCTGCATCTAAGAGGCTGAAAATCTGCGGGTCTGGCAGCGGAGGCACGCCATCGTCGTCGAAAAACTTCCTGAAATCTTGTCCTCGGAGTAGTGGAGGCTGGTAAAATTTGTACCTCAGCCACGTCATACCAGCAAGCAAAACAGGAAAAAAGGGCAGGATAACTGTTTAGGGAACCCTCCAAGTGATGTTTCAAGCCTATTCTCAGATTGTCCTCTTGGGTCAAACCCCCAAACCCTAAACCAGGGTCTGGGTTCGTAGAAGAAAAAAAGCAGGATCTTGTCTTTCAAACACGTGCCTGCTACTCTGCAGACATAGGTGTGGAGTTCACATCGAATACTGTTGATGGATGAAATCTTGCACCACCTAGGGGCGCTAGACTACTGTAACTCCTAGGACTTTAGGGACTTAAGGTGGTGCAAGATTTCCTCCATCAACAGTAGGACTCTAGCCGCCAACAAACTTCAGCTCACGACGTCGGATTGGTTGCATGGGAGGAGGTCTCTCGACTACAGAGTACTCAGACGTGCATCATTTAGGTAGCAAGCCCTCCCATTGCTACCCGCAGAGGCACCGCCTGCTGTGAGGATTTACAGGGTTTGGGATTTCACGATCTAGCCGGAGGGCGTCCTTTCCATGAAAATTCATATGTGGCCCTTTCTTGGAACATAGAAATTTTGCGTTTGCAGCTTGAGAATTTCATGGCCCAACAAAACTAAACCTTAAGCCCTAAAGCCCCCACGATATATAGTGAAGCCGGCGTTCTAATTTTTATCTCAGGTGCATGGAAGCGCAGACGTCCGGCCAGACATCCTCAGATCTTGACTGTGCAGGGTTTTGGGGGGATGGCTCAAGGTTACTAGGCAAGGTTTGGGGCCCAACAAAAACGGAGTGTTATAGCGCTTTTTTGGGAATTAAGTAGAAATGGAAGGTAAACAGCCTTGTCGAACGTACCCTTGTTTAGGGGGCGCACCTTCGCGTGTCTACGTGTTCTGAGTACTAAGAAACTGAAAGCACCAAGAAGTTGATCCATGAACCCCACAAGCCAAAAAAAAATGCTGCAAGCTACCATCCCTGCAATCTGGTATAGGTGCAGGGGCCCTATAAAGTTTGAACTTTCAGGCCGGATAGGGAATATTTATGGATAGTGGCAATACTTACAAATTGTTCCCAAGGAGATCCCAGATCCTTGATCCCCAACAAGCCTAAACTCCTTGTAGTTTTGCAAAATGTGGAGTCTCGTAGAGACTCCAACAGCGAAAATCCACAACATGCAGAAACTCTGGAAGGTTCAAAATATTTTGATCCAAGCCCCTAAGCCAAGCTCGCCAAGAACAGGCAACTTCATGTTTGAAGGTTTAGAGACAAGAACGTCACAGCAACAGCAACGGCCTCCCCTGAACACTGCCTTCTTCTCCCCTTCTAACATGAAACTGCTAAGGGTCTATATATGCCCTAGTGTCCTTTCCATGAGGCTTTATGGGGTTGTTGGACATATTCCTGATTCATGCAGCTCTCTCGAACTTCTCCCCAGTTATTGTCAAGCCCCGACAACCACCCTTAGTCTTTCCCATCAAAATTGTGCTTCCTTTGGCTGCCCTATATCTTCAGGCTCGATACTAAGAACCCACAAAGGCTGCATAATTATGACTGTTCCTGACAAGACAATGCAAGGGTCCCTTGAGTTAAAAAAAATTGTCAGGTAAGGACTTACCTCGAGTACCCTCATACAGGGCGCGTATTAGGCTTATGAGGGGGGCCAAGAAAAAAAAAGAGGACCGGCCTGAAATGTCCTTGGATAGAGCATTCCTCCCTGTACTCCTGATGAAGAGTCATCCCTGCCCGTAGACCCTGACAAGACCTCTAACAAAGAGGTTGCACCCTGAACCCTCCTCCTGATGGAGGAAGACTTGCACCACCCAGGGTTCTCAAAATATAGTACCCATTAAAGTAGAATCAACATGGCTTTGGGTGTATTAAGATAAGATCCTCATATACCCCATATTTATCTACCTTAAGGGGGGCTCTAAACCCCAAACCCTAAACCCTAAATAGTAGTTTCCCTTTTCTTTTCCATTATCCCAATACATACCCTGTAATCCCCTTAAGGGGGACTTTACTCTTCCTAGAGATTTGGGGACTCAGGATGTTGTCGAACTTCCCCCATCATCAACATACCCTAAACTCTGAAGCCCGAAGCAGAAAGTCCAAAAAAAATCCAGAGCCCTGTCACCAATGCACATTCCAATGTGGACTACATGAATCTCCCAAATAATCCCCTCCCCCCTAGTAATGAAGTCCCAACCCCCCAATAACGAACCCCCAGTATGGTGCCAGTTAGCGAAACGTTCTTATTAGGAGGGTCGTGGGTGTTTGTCATTATTTAGAGAGGGGAATACAACCCATCATTGCTTGCATAGTGCACACCACTTTCTTGCTACTTTGCAACTCTTTAGTTTTGCATGTTTAAACATTCCTGCATTAACTTCCCCCAGAAGTTCAGAAGTCGGAAAGTCAGCACCAGAGCTTACTGAAAGCCATGAAGATACGTCATGAAAAGGTAACTGGCATGAAGTCCCTGAAACAGGGCCCAGACCCTAAACAGAGAAGCTGAACCCCAGTTAGTCCAGCATTCACACAGGGTAATATTGGGGTACTTTTGGGGTAATATTGGGGTTAACACTGGGGTTGTATTGGGGTTAATATTGGGATTATATTGGGGTTAATATTAGGGTTATAGTGGGGTTATATTGGGGTTCTATAGAGATAATGGAAAAGACAATGGAAATTAATATTTCGGGTTTAGATTCAGGGGAGCTGGTCCTGAACTAAGGAGCTTTCAAAACCGGGATCTGAAGGGTTTAGACCTAAACCCCGGACCCTTACAGTTTGGGGCCAAAACCCCAAACCCCACACCTTAAACCCGAAAAACTAGTTTCCATTTTCGTTACCATTCTCAAGATGACCCCAATATTAACCCCAAGATAACCCCAATATCATCCCTATATTACCCCAATATTACCCCAATATTAACTCTAATATTACCCCAATATTATCCCAATATTACCCCAAAATTAACTCTAATATTACCCCTATATTATCCCAATATTACCCCGATATCAACTCAAATATTACCCCAATATTATCCCAATATTACCCCAATATTGACTCTAATATTACCACTATATTATCCCAATATTACCCTGATATCAACTCAAATATTACCCCAATATGATCCCAATATTACCCCAATATTATCCTAATATTTCCCTATATTATCCCAATATTTCCCTATATCACCCTGTACATATCACCCTAGCTCTGGGCAGGTGCCTCCTCGCCAGGAGCGCTCCGGCCAACCAACTGCAGACTCCCGTGAGGCAGATTCTCCCCTGGGGGCCACACTGCCTGCCACATGTATGGCTTTAGGGCTTAGGGTTTTAGGGTGTAGGGTTTAAGGGATTTAAAGTCTTGAGGAGTATAGGTTTTAGGGTCTTGAGGCATATGGGGTTTAGGGCCTTGAGGTGGCTAGGGTGTAAGGTCTTGAGGCTCATAGGGTGTAGGGTCTTGAAGTGTAAAGGTTTAGGTTGTCGAGCTTTCGGAGTTAGACTTTTGAGGTTTGACAGGGTTTCGGGTCTTGATTAGGGTCTCGAGATTTGTTGGATTTGGCGTCTTGAGATTTATGGGTTTAAGGTCTCGAGGTTTACAGAGGCTTCTAAGGTTTAGGGTCTTGAGGCATTTGGTTGGGGGTGGGACTTGAGGTTTAGGGGGTTTAGGGTCCTGAAGTTTATGAGATTTCGGGCCTTGAGGTTTATAGGGGAGGCTACGGGTATGGGGCAATAAAGCGTTACTTGCCTATTCAATATCGGCTTCTCAGATTCCGGAAAGGTCGGAAGCATCCTCAAAAGTAACCCAATTGAAACAGAGGACTGGGGTTGAGCATGTTGCCCCAATGTATAATATTAAGGTTATATTGGGGTTTATACAGGGATACTGGAAAATCAAATGAAATGGAAACTACTACAGTACATTGGGGTTTATATAGGGACAATGGAAAATAAAATGGACTATTTAGAGTTTACGGTTTAGGCTTTTTGGCTTTCAGGGCTTCCGCGTTAGATCTGGGGTTTTGAGTGGTTGGGGGGCTGTACTAGGGATGTGTAGGGCACATAGGGGGCTGTCAAAATTATGGTCCCCTTTTGGGTACCCCATATTAGGTGCCGTAGTATAATGGGGATCCAAAAGTTTGACAACCACCCACATGGAAACTCCAGGAATGTTATTTGAGCTTTGGCGTTTGGAGTATGGGGGATTAGGAGCATGGTAAGAAAGTCTGCGGATCATTACACGGATCATGAAGGTAATCTTCCAGAAAAACTCGGGTTTTGTCTCTGCGGCCATCTTGAGCGTTGGAGATTATCATCAACATGCCTGTAAGCAACAGGGTAATATTGGGGTAATATTGGGATAATGGAAAAGAAAATGGAAGATGATGAAGCGGCCTCCAGCTCTAAGAGTTTGAGCCTATCTTTGGCTTTAGGGCCCAAATACCATTAAAATTAATATTATAGTATGTGGGCCCTAAAACCCTATTATTCGGGTCATTGGACCCTTAGGGTCCCCCATATATCCCCTATAGCCATTGCCTGTCTTTCTCTCACTGAAGACAGTGCAGTGGTGACAAACTGTTTCGCAATAGCCTACAGGCAAGATAAGAAAGCCTACCCTCACTTGAGGGTTAAGGATTGATACTGCAGAGTTCAAGGTCTAGGTGTGAGGATTCGAAATTTAAGGGATAATATTGGGGCAGGTTATTGTGGAAAAGAAAATGGAAACTGATAGTAATAGTAATAATAATAGTAATAATAGCAATAGTAATAGTGATATTCAGGTGTATGAGGGTTCAGCATCTAGGGCTATGGGTTTAGCATAAGCCTAAGCTGGGCTTGATAGTTGAGGGCCGCTACAACAAAGCAGGGCTCTCAATCTTGCAGGTACAGGAAGATTGGGATCTAAAGTTTTTACAGGGTTGACCCTAAACCATAAACCCTAAGCCCTAAGCCCTAAGCCCTAGACTGAATTTGTTGAGCTTTGAGTCGTTGTCGGGCTGGGATTTGGGGTAATGGAAAATAAAATGGAAACTACTATAGTATCTTTGGGTTATATAGGGATAATGGAAAGTAAAATGGAAACTACTATTTAGGGTTTGGGGGACTTGCTCATTCTTGTAAGCAGCACGAGGAAACTGGGTGGTTGTCAAAATTATGGTCCCTTGTTGGATCCCTCTTATAATACGGCACTTAACATTTAGGGTACCCAGAAAGGGACCATATTTTTGACAACCACCCAATTAAGTACGCGGACAGGCGCACGCGTCTCTCACACTTCTGCCAAGACAGTTACGAAAGCAATGATGTTGAGAAACCTTATCCTGAATCCACAACTATCCCGTCACCCGGTACTGTATACAACTCAACATCATCCTTATTCTAAGGAGTGCTCACACACACACACACACAAAACCCTTTCCTGCTACACACCCAAAAATCTCAAAGGTGTCCAATCTGACCTGCATGCGCAGCCTCAATTCCCCACGACATTTGTTTCAATTCCAATCACAGCAATCCTTCACCAGGACTGACAAATTTGACAAACCTTATCGACGGCCCCTTTCTGTTATCCCTTAACCCTAGACCCCTGACCCCTAAACTAAACCCTAACCCCTAAATCCTACAACCCTAACCCCTAAACCCCTAAACCCCTAACCCCTAACCCCTAAACTAAGCCCTAACCCCTAAACCCTAAACCCTAGACCCTACACTTTGAACCAAGTCCCCGAAGGCCTCGCTCCGCTGCCCAGTCGAAACTTTGGACCCTAGATCAACAGAGGTTTCCCAAAAATGAGGGTACCTTTAAAGGGAATATCGGGGTTGTACAGAGGTTTTATAAAGGGTTCTATAGGGTTTATATAGGGGTTATGTAGGGTTTCGGGATTAGGGTCTAGGGGTTTCCCAAAATCAGGGGCATCTTTTTGGGGGGTCATAACAAGGACTACGGTGTGGTGTCCATACTGGGGTACCCCCATGTTTTGGAAACTACGATGTCGAGACATCCTGAGAATAAGGGGACAAGAGGAGCTCAAGCGGGCTCCCAATTGGGAGTTTCTCAAAAAGGGGGGGCCCTAGGGACCCCAAGGGGATATAGAGGGATTATAAGGGGATTATATAGGGCCCCCTTAAGGGATTATATAGGGGTTATATTGAGAAATACCCATTTGAGGATTACATGAGGACTATTTGGATACTGTTTTAAGGTCAGGGGCTTGGGCAAGAGGTTTTCGTTTACCCTATAAGCCTATAATCGTGGGCATGCTTTGGCATCTGTAGAATCAAATGTCAGGTGTCTTGGGAAGTATGTAGGGGAATTTAGAGGAAACACATGCAGGGTTGCAGGATGTCCTTTCTAGAAGACTTCAGCGTGCATGGCAGGAGGATTGTGTTCGTGGCTGTTGCTCAATATAGCTCAATGGCTGCCTGCTAGACCCTTAGTTTATGCCCAGCATGGAAGATACCATCCTTGCTATGAAGACTTGCTCACATGGCCGCAACTTGAACCCAAAGCGTATGATTCCAGATGCTGGGAAATTCATAACCATAGAAAACTGAGAGTGTAGAAGGACGGCATGATGGGCTTCGCAAGTTGTAGATCCAACTTAGGTCCTTCAGGATGTTGAAAACCCTAGAGCCATGGCGTATTTAGGATTTAGCGGAAGGCTTTCCAAAACCCACCCCCACCAAATAGAGTTGCTTGAGCTCAGGTCGTGACCGTCATGCCTTCAGGCAACAACCTCGGCTCTTGTCCATTTCAGCCTCGGATGTCTGTTTGCTGGCCAATCAGGGGATGCTGTAGGGGTCTGCATCCTCATTTTGACTATACAACAAACAGGACTTGTGTTGCTTCGAGAAAGAGCCAGTTGCGTTTGCAAGTGCCATTGGTGCATGGCTGCGTGGGTGGTGCTGGTCGTGGCAGCAGTGGTGGTGGTGGTGGCGGTGTTGGTAATGTTGGTGGTGCTGGTGGCGCTGGTGATACGTGGTGCTAGCAATGCTGGTGGCATGGGCAGTTGCGGTACCGAAGCGTGCGCGAAAGCGACATATCATGAACAAATACTGATTGTTGCGCAACTTTTGTGGAGGAAAAACACTGAACAAGGAGATGATTCGGCATTACCTGAAGACATCCAAGCTGTTGTAAATTTAGCTGGCCCCTTGGCAAGAGTCCTTTCGAGATGTGTGGGACTGCCTGCCCCTGTTAATCCACGCAAAAATTGGGTACGGAACACAAAGCTTGAACAGTGACAACAAAACATGATTGGCTAGCCTGCTGAACCGTTTGAAAGATGTATTTGTGTGCGTTTCTGAAGGTTTTCGCGCTCAGGGTAGTTGGCATGACGGTGTACCTAGTCATCGCAACAGCCATACAAAGCAGGAGGACGGGGTTCTTCAGCACTTACCCTGCCCAACGAAGCTGGGTGCTGAAGAGGGAAGCGATGTGGGACGCCAGATCGTATAGCTGGACGCCAGCTCCATGTGAACTATATTTCGCGAGGTGCATGGGTTGGAACACCGGACCATCATTTAGTGATCATCATCTTTGTCGGGCCCCCTGTTATCATGATCATCGTTGTTCTATTATGTTTCTTCCCCTGCACGGAGGACTTTGTGTGCCTGTGGATACGGAGAATCTTTTGCGTACCGTCCAGCTTATGTCCTGAACCGTTCTTTCCTTGTGATCTACTTTTCTCTTTGCTGAAATGTTGTCTCGCATTGTCTAGCCCCCCCCCTTCAGCGTTATCGTTTTGCCCCTCCGCTCCCTGTTCCTCCTCGTTTGGTGGCTTTAAGTTCACTTCTCTAGTCTCCTCCTCCTCCTGACCTGCACAATGCTTGGAACTGTTTGGTCCCATTGACTATGGCATCGACCGTGGACTGCGACCCCCCGTAATGTGCGTACTCCCTGATTGCCCGTTCTAAGGCTTTGCACATTCACGGTATTTGTACTGACTTCGTACCTTGTCATCGCAACACCCACACAAAGCAGGGGGACAGGGTTCTTCAACATTTGCCTGCAAGCTGGGGCATTGGATCGCGTACCTGCTCTATGTTGATGAATTCGAAGCGGGAAGTTAATTGACAGATACCTACAGGGTCAACCGGGATCGGACAGTCCACTCCCCAAGGAAATCAAGATCTGAAAGCACTGCGAATCTCCAAGCCCCGGGCTCCAAATCCTGCGCACTGCTGACAAAGGCGGATGCAAGCTCTAAAATCCGGTTGACGGGGGGTGGGGGTCGATGCTTGCCTGGTGAGCAGAGCCCCTATAACGTATCAGCCGTATCAGCTGTACAGGCGGATTATTTTCATGCTTCACTAAGGGCATCATGAAGATAAGCGGCCTAAGCTAAGACTGGCAGCTTGAATCTGAGCCGAAATTCTGCAACCCCTCTTGTTTGCCAAGTCTGTCATTGTCTTTCTTCCATCCTGCTATCATCGCCTCAACGTCATGCAGTATGATTAGCTGATTAGCCCACCCCAGGAGCAACTCTGCAGTGAAACTAAAGGCTTTCAAACACATCCAGGGCAAATCTAGAATCACAAGAAGTCTGAAGCACACATCGGACACACCGCCCATTTTGCTGCGGCAAGCATTGGGCATGCTGGATTTTACGATAACAAGTCCCAGCCCCAGAGTGCAATGAATCTGGTTCCGGGGATCCGCACCAGGTGTACAGGGCAGTCGCCAGCACCCAGCAGATGTGGAGGTCAGCTGGTTAGCCATAAATGGCTTTAACAGGCGCCGGCCTCAACCTGCAAAGCCGAAGAGGCAGAAGCACATTCCCCATGCTACGTGCCAGAGTAGGCATGAATCGGGCATGAACATCAGGCAAGGAATGCAGGAGTAAGGGCACTCGGCCAGCATTCATCAAGGGAGTGTCGCCCTCCGCGCGCAAGGGCGGTTTGGGCTGTGACCAAGAAACTATGCCTGCAGAGCGCAGCCAGCGCAGCCAGCGCAGCTGTGCGACCTCCGGATCACCGGTCCTTGAGCCCTTTATGACCCACAAGCCGGCGGGTGGCTACACAGCTACGCGGCTGGACGAGTTAAACCAAAGAGCTGCCTCCTTGCCTACACTCCTTGCACACGTTTCGAAGCTACAAGGACCACTGGCTAGTTTGCTAGATAGAACCCTGGCCACCCACGTTCCCTCACAACCCGATCAAACCCCGAGCAAGTACACAGTGCAGGCTGGGACACGACTACCTCGACCCTGCTGATAGACTCCGGGTTTGGTTCGGACCACGTGGCATCATCGTGTAACCCTAAGATGTACGAAACATGAGAGGGCTCGAGGGCCGCCCCAAGACAGCAAGGCTCGCGCATCTCCTTATCTTGCCGCCTGCAACATCAGGCAGGCCGCAAAGGATCAGAGGATGCACCTGCGTCCTACGTCGGACCGTACGTTGCGCCCATGCACGCGCTAATGGCAAGTCCCTTGAATCCTCTGTGACTGGCGATTGTTCGTTACTGCGCAGCTATCCGGGGGCACACCAATTATCACGCTGAGTCAGCTTCATGTGCAAGAAGCGTGGATATCGTTTTGGGGGTCTTGCTGGTGAGGATCCCGAAGAATTGTGCAATGCATAGTGAGGCCCTTGCATGCGAATGAGTGGGTCGCTCTGACTGATGCCGCTCACATTGGCTTTCATGTAGATGCGTCGGCCATGAGAACCCGCAAGACTGCATCATGGATTTCTCGTCAAGCGTCCTGCAAGCACGCCTAGTGAGCTGCATTCTGCTCCCCGTGGGTGCCTCAGAGCACCCGCGAGGCAGAAGAAATGGGTTTCGGCCGGGTCAAACAAGTGTGATGCACCTGCACTTCCCAACTGATCTACGTGGTGCAGTGGCAGAAATGCAGGGCTGGCAGGCTCGCCGAACGCAAGGTGCCTCTGGCCCGAATTGTGATGTCAGCGTGTCAGCCTGCAGCACACTTCCTTGCCACAGCCAGCGCAACAGGTGATCTCGGCAAGGCTTTGTTCCCGTAACCACGAAAGACAAAGAAATTACTTTTGAACCCCACATGAGTCTTTTCTCCTTAACCATCTCCAGGCCGTCCAAGGAATGGTCACGTTCGCGGTCAACAAGCACTCTGAAACCTTGCCTTGGAGTTGCTGTCGCATCTCCACCATGCCGAGTGCCCATCAGCTGTGCTAAGCGGTGCTTGTGACACCTCGCAAAGGCCACGCAGAGGGTCACAAAGCGGGCAGAACCCGCCAAATGAACTCCCTGAAACTCTAAGTAGCATGCTGTTTAGGTTGTATTTTTGGGAGTCATCGCTCGGCCTAGGAAGCTCTCTACAAAGATGCAGTTCGTGCGTGAAACTGTCGGAAATGCTTTCCAGCCCTTACAGACTGAAACCCGCCTCTGGAATACACCTGAAGGTGCCTGGATAGCTTGGCAACACTGGAAACCCCATCATCTCTTCCTGTGATGGGCTCTGACACATTTTGAAATGAATTTTAAGAAAGCCCCAACCGCCAAGTCAAATGCCCTCATGATTTTACGTCTATAAACGTTGAACGGCCATGCTCCTGTGCCTACGGATTCCTACCATTTGACAATTTGGGGCTTTAGCTGGGGTGACTTTCTGGACCTGGCTAGCTCAAGCCCTTGCAGGGCTACCAACGAGCGCAAGTTGTACTTTGGGTATGTGGCGCGCTTCCCTGCCCCAGGCTCAGCGACACATCCGAGACGAGAGATTCTGGGAGGCAGGGAGCTGTCGCCATGCGGGCAACATGCTTATCAGGCCGGCCTCTCACCGGCTTCAGCATCACTAGCAC
The DNA here is from genome assembly GCA_905231905.1 of Symbiodinium pilosum. Taxonomy (NCBI): domain Eukaryota; class Dinophyceae; order Suessiales; family Symbiodiniaceae; genus Symbiodinium; species Symbiodinium pilosum. The sequence continues at coordinate 34,420 of CAJNIZ010018903.1, forward strand.
TGCCTGGCCTGGCTTCAAAGTCTCACTTGGCACGGACGAATTTTCAGAACTTTAGATATAGGAGCCGACAGAGCGAGGCGGAAGCAATCCTGCTAGCAGCTTGCCTCTCAGCAAACCTCTGTTATGCTTCAGGCGGATCACACACCGACTTCGAAACTGAAGCTTCGATTTTCGAATGCCAGCAGCTGGATTTAAGATGCCCAAGGCACGCTCAGAACCGTAAGGACCCCATGCCTGCTGGAGACTCCACTGATGCCGAACGAACGCCGCCATGGCACCTTGCATTCTGAAGCCTGTGCGTGCGGCTGCAAGGCCGTTGGATCTCCACCTGGACCTCTTGCAGGTCAACAGCGGCAGCGGAACGAAACCTATTGCCATCTGTGCGGCACATGTAACAGCACGGTGTCCCAACACATGGTCAAAGTATCCCAAGAGCAGGCACCGCCTTGGGCCCTTCTTTCGTCGTAGCCTTGACACTGCCCGGGGCGTAGAGGCCGCCACGATGGCCCGATTGAATCTACCGACAACTGGTGTTACCCTCTTTGCTCTGCGATAAGGGTCAGGCTGATTGGCTCAAAAGCAGGGGCTGGGATAGTTGCAGGTGCCCCCTGCACAAGAAGGTGGTGCAGCTGACGAAACATTAGGTCAACCTTACTTTCCGCTCCTTCAAATTTGACTACCAAAGAGCGTGGCGGTTGAACGTAAGCCTTGCGAAGGAGGCCCTTCCCTTTCTCCGACTGACAGGCATCGGGACGCCGCTCCCCATCTCACCATATGTCACCCGCGGTATACATCGCTCCCACGCATTGAATGCCACTTGAATGCTGGCTGGCTGCTGTAGAAGGCTCTGAGTAGAGACTTGCATCTGACCCAGGACCAACGCCAGGAAAATACCTGCTGCAACAAGTCCGAGGCCACCTGGCATTGGTCTTGCACTTCGGGCACTGCGCACTCCCCAAGCATCAACCGCTGAATGCTCGGATCCTTGCTTGAATCGGATCCCTTTCCACAAAAGAAACAAATGCAAGCCCAAGGGAAGGCTGAGCATTTCTTTTGCAAGACTGTTTCAAGCACGCAGCCGCTGCACAGCCCATATTCAGTGGGGCTTTGATGCAGGCGGCTAGGCCCTCTACACATTCACGACGCACGCAGAGCATTTGCTGCCTGCGCAGAGAAGCTGCCCAAACAGTAAATGCACGGTTGTGAGCTATTCTGGGCGAGGGGCTCGTACCCCTTATTATCCCACAACTATAGCCCTACCAGCCCCACGTACATGGAAGGTTAATACGACCCCGACGGGACAGGATGCAATGACCTAGCAAAACGGGCGAACCTATAGATTCAAGCGAGGAGCCTGCTTATTCTGGGGCTCTGCATGAATTGTCTCCTTCGGGGTCTACAGTCTACAAGGCATACCAATACCTTGGCAGCCTTCTCACCCATGTCGGCGGCGTACTACTTGCTGCAGCTTTCTGTAGCGTTCAAATCCTATCCCTTTGTTCTAGGAATGGCTGCAAGGCTGACAGCAGAAGAGAATCCCTGCATGGGCTGCGCTTCAGATATCTTCAAAGGCCCAGGATTCCCGAGAACGCGGCCAACCATCTCTTGTGGGTATACTGCAACTGGGCTGCAGCAAGTGATTCCGCGGAGGTGCATCTTCCCTTTAGAGGTGTCAATCTTCGAAGCACGCGGGACAGCAAAGGCCTGCTCCGGAGTGTGAAATGCCGTGTAATTGGGACAAGAAATGAGCCCGACGTCATCAACTGCACAGATATGTGACGATCTACAACTTGCAACGTGAAATAAACCTTGCATCAACTGGTACTGTTACTGCTAGCTTGCTCACAAGGCAAGCCTGCTTGCTGCTCGGCCGCAGTTGCACTGGAAATCAAGAAAGTGTAGGCACCGGGATGGTCGCCCAGTCCACAGCAAGTGCTTAAGCCCAAGCTTATCAGGCGCCTCACCTCCCGGACATCCAGCGAGATGCCGCCGAGATCGGGCCACCCTCCATGTTGCATGCATTGCCACACGGCGGCAGCGAAGAAGAATCTCGAAGGCCTGCTCCTTGCAGACATGCCCGGCGTGTGCCATGCCACTGCGCTTGGAGACCTGGCCCGAGTACGACATCGGCAGGGCGCCTGCTGTGAGACGATCCCACCCTCAATGAGTGCGTAATGGGTTCTAGATCCCAGCACTGCACCCACAAACAAAGCTATCAAAGAATCTCCATCACCACATGCAGCAACATGTCACAAAGGGGCCAGTCAGATGCGCAGCAATGCAATGGCGGCTGAAAAATGTTGCCCACAAACCTGCCGCTCGGCTGTCTCTGGAAGCAAACAGCACCCCTGGTGACGCTCAAAGCCCTACATCGTTGCAAAGCAGCGGGGCAGGTCATGCGTGATTCCACGCATGATCCTTTTCTAGCCAGCTTCCTTGCTGCAAAGAGCAGCATCTGAACAAGATGGTGCGCTACCCTCACTTCGCTGCACGTACTGTTTCTCAGCAGGTGTTTCTCACAAAGCAGGTCGAGCCCGACGTTCAGCAGAAGCACGTGCATGGCCTGATTGGCTTGCTACAAGCTCCCATTGCAAGGTGTGCAAGTGCTTCAGCCTTGAGTAGCCCAACCCAGCTGCAGATAATTCGAAGACTACTGTCCGGACACTATCCAAAAAGGGATTCGGCCTCCAGAAGAGGGGAGCGTAAACACCTAGCCACAATATCCAGCGATCCTGTAGCGAACGCATTGCGCAGCAACCGTCTGCCAGAAGTGCACGAGCCAGTGTGGGGAGCAAACTCTGCAGCTAGATGCCAATGCGCGTGCCGCCACTGCGACTCCCATTCTCCCTTACAAGCACACCGCCGAAACCGATCCAACTAAACTGGACCCCCACAGAGTCTGTTGAAACCTCCTAGAAGTCCAAGCCGCCTACATCGCCGGCACACACGGACCCTTGGCTGGGGCACGGCCACTACTCGCTTACCACTTGGTGCCTTGAACTTGGCCTGCTGTTGACTTTTTTGCTGGAAGACATCCACCAAAGACACTTCTGGGGCGGGCGGTGCTTCTGTCTCACCCGCTTTTTTAGGCAGAATGGGACATGGGACGCGTGTGTGACATGGTGACCATCTGGCTCGGAGCGGCCCGCCCAGAGCAAGAGCCTCTCACATCAGAGGTCCATCCCATCCTTCGTACCGTCTAGGATGCAAATGTAGAAGGGGCATATCCCCTGCAAGCTCAATCAAAACTGTCTCCCCAACTGCTCCACACAACCATCGGCGAATCAAGCTGACTGCTGGTTCTGGGGGCGGCGATTCGAGGTGCACACTTTGGGCTTGACTGGCCTCATGCCCCTGCAGCTGACGAGGCTCATCTGCATGAAAACGGCCATCTGTCGAAGTCCCTCTCACCTAGGGTGTTCGCGCTGTGACGAGCTTCAACGTCAAACGTCATCTTGCCAATGTGACAGATGAAGGAATCTCTGAAACACATGCTAATCAGTCTCCTGGTAAATTTCAGGCTGAATCTGCAAAAAGCCTCCTACTAGACTCACTAGATCAAAGGGCGGAAACGTTCTGCCGGACGTGCTAAAAATCGCAGACGGCTGACCGGCTCAAAGCGGACCGTTATTTCAGGCTCGCAAAGAACCCGCACAAATTGCGGCAAAGTTGTTGTGGCGCGGCAGATGCCATGCATCGATGACAAGGTAAGTACATTGACACCAGAAAGATGCTCAGGATGCACTTCGGCGCCTGCTTCAAGGCAAGATCCCTTCTCGTGGAGTGTTCTCGCAGCAGTGCCCGTGCTAGCAATCCTGCACATGCCACGAAGGACCGGGATGATGGGAAGCCCCTAAGCTGTGTGACGAGGGATGCACAGACACCGCTTTTGCGGAAAGTGCACTCGGCCTGCGCCGGCGCTGCTATCAACTCTACTCTGGCATACACAAGCTTACAGCCAATGCCTGCGTAAGGAAGCTGCTATCAAGCCTGTGTCAGGTGCAGTGTAGATTGGTCGTCCTTGCAAAGGCCCCAGCTTAGTCGGTACAATTCAGGAGCTCACGTGAAACTGAACACTCGGAAGGGATGGGGTGCAGGAGGCCAAACAACTTGGAGCCCGAATCCAGCATAACGCTGTCTTCTCTTCATGAGAGGGCAGAGGATAACATCCACAAATCGCGAAACCTGCATGTTTCGGTGGGCGATGTCACCATATCATTCCATTCGCAGAATGTTAAGACTCCTTTGAAACACAGTTTTCGAGCCTGCTATATCAGTGCTGCCTTAGTGTGCGGGACTGCAGGAGAAAACTTGCTGTTCTCGTTGTCCGGAAGCGCAGCGGTGCTGCACAGAAACATCCAGAGACTTCCTTGCCTATGAACTTTCTAAGACAGGAGTTTGCCAGAATGCGCGGGGGCCCGCTTTGAGATGTGCCGTTTGGGACCCCGCACGTAAGGAATCACCATAATTGGGGTATATCTGCGTGGGCACCTGACTTTCCTCAAATTATCGTGGAAGGGAACGTAAGTGCACTGTGGCTTCCGATATAATACGTGAAAGAGCCTTGCTTGTGGCCAAGTTTAACATTGCCCCTAATGAGGTCTTGTGTGGGAATAGCCACTACTGATTTGGATTGATACAATCAGCCCCTAGTAGGATGCGAATGGGAAGGATAGCCTAGGCAGTGACCTCAGGAAAGGAATTCTGGAGCCACCCATCATCTTCCAAACAAAAACTTCAACTTTCGCAACCCAACAGCTCCACGAGCACTATGCCTGGAGGCATGCGTATTCAACCGCTAAGCAGCTGCGCCAATCCGAATACTCGCCGGATGAAACAGAGTTGCGCAATATGAGGCTTTTTCAAAATGCGGGTATGTTGAGGACCCTAGCAGTTTCTGCAGGTTACAAGAGAAGTTATGGGGTCTTCCCTGGGGACTATTCGTGGGGGGCGCCAATCACGGATTGCCTCCTTGGTCACGAACAGCATCTGTACTTGAGGCATCGGCTTCGCTAGAACCATCGGGGCCTCAGAGCTGTTGTCTGTTGTAGAGCCAGGGAGGTTGGCAATCAGAGCTGTTTTCGAGGGTTACATGGCTAGGAGTGGTAGGCCTAAGTCACGGAATCACCTGGCTAAGTCAGCCCTTGGGGTTGATCAGGACACTTGAGTCACTAGGGCATTGTCATTGTGCAAGATGCCCGGCACGATTTTGAAATGGCCTGAATGAGGCTTGGAAAGAACGGCCAACAATCACGAGAACCTGCCTGTCACCCACGGATTTATTCCATGTCGAAAGCTCCATCAGCTGTGCCTGGGTATCTGAAACCGGCCATGCAACAACGTGCAGATCATCAAGAGCATCAAAGCCCGCGTATCTACACAGTCTCAGGGCCTCTGCGGTCAAGACAAAGAAAGGAACCTCCCCGTGCCCCGCAAGGCCAGTGGCCCAGACCCTGGGCGATTTGGTGCACATTGGCCTTGGCACGCTGGGTTGAAATTTCTTGAGCTCCAACTGCCCCATTTGCATGCCACAAGACACGATTGACTGCTCTTGGCAGAGCTACACGGGTGTCTACGGCCCCCTTCGCCATCACAAGTTCTTCCCATGCAGAGCAAGAAGTCTGAGGATCAGCGCAGTCCCCAGGAGGGCTCCTCCAATACCAATCTGCCCTCTGGGAGAAACTTTATGGGGCATATCTTAGGCTGTTGCAATCATTTGCACAACTGACACCTCTAGAATTGCTGGTCCCCCTTTTTGAGAAGAAACCCTATATAAGATGATGCTGTGAATGGGTGTGTGGCCGAGTGCGTGATTGCTTACACGACTGCACGTGAGTTGGTCTTCAACTCCCAAACGCCTTCACACCGTGGTTATCCTATGTGAACCCACAGAGTTGTTGCTAACATCTGTTGAGCTGCTGAGAGGGGCAAGTTCAAACATGCCTGCTTGATGGGACCAATCAACCAAGTCTTATATCTGAGCCTCATCTTATTCGCCGAGTGGGTGGCTCCGCTCATCAGGTTTTCTGACATGCCAACTCAATCGGTCAGGCGTGCGAGCGGGCAGGCTGATATGCATTTAGATCGCAACGTATTTGGTGGTTTCCTGCCAATTGCCATTGCAGATTTCTGCTGTGAGGCTGCCAGCTCCAAGCTCCGCACTTCTGCATGACTGTATTTGCAAGGGCTGCAGCCTTGCCTGCGCGTCGCAAACAGCGAATGCACCAAAGCCATAAAACAACTAAAATGCCATGCTCGAGCAGTTTTGTGGGGATACAAGCAGCATCGGCCGAAGTGCAACAAATGCAACGGAGACGGTCCAAAGGGTCCAAGGAGCCCAGCCTGGCTAAAGTCATCTGGGGGTTTCCCAAAATTGGGGGTACCTTTTTGGGGGTCCCCATAATAAGGACTATTGTATTTTGGGGTCTATATTTGGGTCCCTCTATTTTGGGAAACTACCATCTTGCAGGGGGAGGCAAGGGAAGAAACTCGGCGCAGGTCGCAACAAAGTCTGCCCAGGAGAAGCCTCCTGGACCTACTTTGAAAAGGGAAGGACAAGAAGGACACTTCAGTGTTTGTGTGGCCTCATGGCCAGGACAGCCTTCAGCAGAGCAGCATCCACATCTTCACAGTGTATCTAAAGAACCAGAGCGCCAACCAACAGCAAAGATCCTACAAGCTAGGTGGGCAGCTTGCACAGCTGAGGCTGAGACCCGGGACATGAGCGATGGCATCTGCTTGAAAGGGGATTCAGGTCTTGTAAGGGCACGAGCTGGCAAGGATGCTCAGTGATACACCATTTAGTGTTGCGTGAATGTTGCACCTTTCTCTCGCAGAAGCAGCTCACATCAAGTAGATCGCAATCAGCTTATGCAGAAAAACACGGAAGCTGAGTACAGGGCTTCTAGAGGACAGCTGAATACGTGCCTTCAAGAAAACCTTCCTCACGGATCTATCTGCCACATGTTTTCCCGCGATTCCTGGACCCGTGTCCGTTGCAACGGTACACAGAAGATGGGAAAAAGAGAAGAGTCATGCTCGGAGACCATGCTTTGAGGCAAAGCAATTCAACTTGAACAGACTGGTAATGAGGTAATGAGGAATGCTGAGTCTGCTGGGTCACCTGATGTCCCACCTTCAACTGATAAAATCCACCTGGAAATGGAATGCTGCACGATTTTTTTGCGTGGAATCATGAGCTGAGTCTCGAAATTCTTGAAAGAATTTTCAACTTATTACAGTACATAGCAGACCCAAGCTGTGCCGAGGCGGGGGCACTTGCAACAAAGACCGCCCCAATCATCTCAGGAAGACCAAAAGAAGGACGCGAATACCTCTCAAACTCGCTGTCCTGGCTCAGCCGCTCCAGAGACTGAGGAAGCAGCTAGGATGCTGCACGAGAAGAAAGGACGTGTGTACCAGAACTGCGGCGATCCCTCTCGACAGATTGGGCGGTGATTCAATCCCGTCTTTTCAAGCCTCCTAAGAGAGGAGCATGTTTTCAGCCCATATTAAACAACCACAGTGCTGTGCCGCGTGCAGCGCTCCAACCTCCACTAAGGCTAAAGTTTAAGTTTAAGGGATGGGCCCGGGTTTCAGGCGCCGCGGCTCTTAGCCTGGAGCTCTGGGAGCGAATCCAGGAGAAGGCTAAGAGCACCAGCAGTAATTGCTGTAGTACCATTTTCGGAGCTGGAGCACTAGACGATAGGGTGTTTCCCAAAAGTAAGGTTACCTTTTTGGGGGTCCCTATAATAAGGACTATAGCATATTGGGGTCTATATTGGGGTACCCTAATTTTGAGAAACTACCAATACAGACTTTGCTAGGACTATTCGGGATGCACGTGGCCGTTCTGCAGCAGAGCGTACGCTTTTCCAGGTGTCTTCGTGGTGTCCATCTGCACGGGGTCGCAACCGTGCTTGTGCGGTAGATGCGGGCTGTATGGACAGGATCTTAGCGTAGTGCAAGAAGATTCGGACAGAGAGTAGATAGGAAGACAAGTGCTGGGTTCTAAAGCTATTTACTCTTGATGGCTACATGTCATCTTTGGAGCCAAGTTACAAACTTCAAATCATGCCGGTTGAAATTCAAATTCTGGAAACTCCCGAACTCTGGATCTGAATCCATGATCCCGAAGTCACTAGAGATGAAAGAAGAGGCGTGCACCAGTGGGGCATCAGCTCAGCGACAGAAACAGGCTTCGTTTGGGAGCCATCTTGGCTCCTACCAGGCCAAGATTGCTAAACATAGCTTCCATCTGGCCCATTGTTGACCTTGCTGCGTGCCCACACTTCAAAACCCCATGTTGGTCCAAACTACCAGGACTGCAAGGTTGCCAGGTATAAACCCCGGTTGCCATTTCATGTTCCATGTTCTGGTCCATTACATTCTTTATTGTTGGGTGTAATCGGCTCCTTTAGGGGTTACAGGGATATGGAGAGGCTATACCCTCACAATCGCAGCTGCTGCGCAGGTCGCCTCTTTGCATGTTATACTTGCAGAAGCGAACACCACACAACTAGTTCTCTTAGGGAAACCGCTGGTAATCACCCCCAGAATGCGCGCGAGGCACGCTTGCAACAGACCCCACCTCAAATTAATGTCATCCTCGATCTGCAAAAGTGTTTGCGATGCTGTCATGTGCAGCCCATCTCATTTCGCAACTTCCAACGGCTAGGCATCCCAAAGCGTCGAATGTAAGAGAACGCCTTGTATACGGACCTTGCCTTCGGACCCTTCATTCTCACAACGTTCCCAGGCAGCTCCAACAACTTCTGGCGCCACACTAGGCGGCACCGGCGCACTTTCATCACAACTTCCTTGACCTGAACAAAGCCCATTGCGGGATGTGGGCTCAGGCGCCTTTTCACTCATTCGGAAAATGGCCTGGCATCAGCATCTCTGACTCCCTGTACCTACCCTCAGAGAGGGTAGAGAGGGATGCTGAGAGGAATTCTGAGAAGGATTCTATCACAGTAGCTTCGAAAAACTTGCTTCTTTCTCCACCTCAACCTACCAAAGCTGCCCTGATCTGGCCTGCAGGATCCAGGCGCTGGTAAGCAAAGGTAGGGGGATCCAAAAACCGTGCATACGGATTCCTTACAGAAGGATACTGCCAAGATAACCCCCAGTTTTACCAAACTCCAGGTTTAAAGCCCCAAAAGGATCTCTCTGCTTAGAGAGACATAAGCTGGGGGGGATCCTTAACTGACCCAAACCTGTAAACGGGGCCTGAGGGGCTTGGGGTTGCAAATGCTGCTTACGGTCTTTGCACTTCAGGCCCTACGCTCCAAACAACAAACACATTTCGATTTTTGGAGCTGGATTGGCCTGGGGTTTGGGGCCAACGCACGAAGTCCCCCTGTGCCGAGTTTTATTTCGGCAGCTTTGCCTGCCTGCCCTCCCCAGGAGCAGTTGCAATCAGCAACCTCCTACTGTACTGCCCTTTCCAGTCTCTTGAAGTCCGAGACGATGCGTGAACAAGGAGGAGACTGAAATTTGATTTTGACCAGGTTCAAAGAACCGGGCATCCTTTTGAAAGACGATCCTTTAACTTTTGACCAGGTTCTTGGACCTTAAGTCAGGTAAAGCTTCGAAATCACGACCATGGAGCTTGGGACTTCCAAAAGGAAGAACTCTTCTCGTCTTCTTGCTGCCTCTACAAAGCAGAGACCTCCCTATCGTTAAGCCTGCTTTTGTGCCCTCTGTGGATAGCCTTAGGTTCATGCATGGCCAAAATCTTGAACATGCTGCAGCCTTCCCTGAAATCTTGCACACTTGGGGTTGTAAATGTAGAAGTCGCCTCAAGGAGTACAACAACGACAGACCTTCCATCTCCTCACCTTTGAGCTATCAGGCGCCCCCCCCCCACCTGCTGGCAGAAACTCGGAAAACGCTCAAGGGTTGGTGAAGCGCTTAGTACCTAGAGACCACGGTAGTCTTATTCGCGCCACTTCAACTGTGGCTCTATGCTTCAAGGCATGGCGGGCTTGCAAAACTGGATTGACTTCAAGTGTCTCTAACTCTGGGGCTCTAAGTTTACACATCATACCTGCCCTTCAGCCCTGAAGTGTGCAAAAGGCACCTACTTTGGGCTGTTTGAAGCTGTCAGGCTACCAATCCTACATTCTGACCTGCTGGCTTGTGGTTATCGACGTCAATGCTCAAGGATGCATAGCAGCACTGTGCCAGTGTTCACTGAGCATCTGTCTGAATATGCTGCCACATAGTACAATCAAGTTTCTGAAGATCTTGCTCACACTCACATGGCTGAGATTCCATGTCTGCCACCTTTGAGACAATCACCAGCGCATCAAGCGCGGAGGCTTGGCGAGGTTCTGGCGCTTTAGCCTGTAAACGCAACCATTAGCTTCTGTTCGTACGATTGATCGCATGGTCCGGGCGAGGAGCTGCGGACATGATCCGCCCTGCCGTGCCCAGGATGCGCCCAGCAAATGAATAGTGGCTGAATCTGAAGCGCGCCGTTCGTCATGCCGTTCCATGGCATTGCAAGAAGCCGCGGCATGCACACAGGAACAGCCGCGAGGCCCAGAAGTGACCGGCAAGGTCCAACCGTTTTGACGAGCAGTTGCTGTTTGCAGAGACGCCATACCATCTTCAAGCAGCTAGCTTGAGCAGAGGCGGTGACGACCGATGTATAGGGCAAGATGAATTCTCTGAATCCAAAGGAAATACTGAAGCAGTTAACAGAGCCCAGCACCTCCTCGTCATCCTGCAAGAGCACAGTGCCAGCTTGCACTTCAGGTCCCACATTGTATGCGAGATGAGCCAGAGCACCGATTGGCCGGAACATTCGCGCCGGAAAAACCTGCAGCACATGGGCGCATCGTTTTGAACTCACTTGACTAGCAGCCTAGCATTGCTAATTGCTGCTTCGGCTGGCCTTGTTCTGGCACGGAGCCGCAGACCTGCAAAAGCCCGTGCAAAGGCATAGAGGGTGTGCTTGAAGTGCACAGCTCGTCCCGTCCCAGGGCATGACAATACGCTGCACTATACTCACAGCAGCAGCGGGAGGGCTGATGTTGGTTGTGCTTGGTCTTGCTCAGCAACCAACCAGACCACACACTCGCTGCAGGCACGCATTTCAACAATCGAGCTTGCTCTGAGCGGGACAGCGCTGGCAGCTCTAGCTCGGATGGGGATGGCCAGCGAGTGCAAAAACATGCAAAACCTGGCTGCAGCAGCAGCAGCAGCAGCAGCAGCAGCACCCTTTGCCACGTGACAGCAAGAGCTGAAGGAGGCAGCACACACTGCAGGCATCAAAAACTTTGTATCGGTGGAATACTCACACACCAGCAAGAAGGCAGGCCACCTGACAGCATGGCTGCAATCATCTAGCCGACCTCCAGACATTGGTATAATCACGAAAGTATGCACCCTGAAGGCCGACATCTTATGATCCTAATTGTAGGGCTCTCAGAGACCCATGGTCCTGAGACAAAGTTCGAAAAACAAAAGTGAAGCTTGTTAGGTGGATCTGCACGGAGCTTGGTAATCTTATAACTTGTTTGGCTTTTGGCCCCTTCATGGAAATGAAAAAACATCTGCGGCTCCCATACATAGTTTGAGGCGGTGAGACGTTAATCAACAACTCTTCCCATCAAAAAACATTTTCTCGGAACGGTCCACACAACAGGGCCCCTAAAGCGGCCCTAAACAAGCGGCCCTAAACAGCAAATAGCATTATGGCAATCTTCTGCTGAAGGTCTCACGCCGCACTGCTAAACGCCTTAGCTGTGGGAGCAGTCTGCGATTGCTTGAGACCCGGTGATCGTGCAAGGTCGCCGATAGATCTGAATGCAGTGCACACCGAGAGCAGGCCTGCGCCAGCACAGGCATCTTTGCGAAAGGCGGGCATGGCCACGCACAAAGGCCGACACCGCCAACACACAGACAGCCGGCAATGTGGAGTTGCCATCAGCATGTAGATGAATGCCAAGACCTTGCGGTGCCGTACCTAATACTCAAGTGATTACATGGAGGTTGTCAAATACGTCGCCACTGTCTCGACCTCTTGGGGTGTCCTTCGGAATGTAAACCTGTTCCCATTGCCTTTACAGCTACAGCATTCAAAGTACGGCGATATCAGCCTTTGGCTAGTTCTTACGGGCAACTTTTGGCGCAGGGCTAAAGCTTCTGTGAGTGCGTCCGTATAGCAGCACAAGTCAAACTTGTAACGACTAGGACGTCTCTTTGCAGCTTTCCTTGGATTGGCCTAGAGTCTAGAGCTGTTCATCTTCTGTGAAAGAAGGAAGTTGGAAGCCCTGAGGCGCCAATGCTGGATAGCCTTCACCAGAAAAGCAAGCAGTCCCTCCAGCTCGCTGTCTCGATGCCAAAGTTGCGCAATGCTCATCGAAAAAAGCAATGCTTTCACCTGGCTCTGGATGCCTTTTGCTCGATTGGCCAGCTTTGCCCGTGTGGCAGAATGCCTTCGGACAGATTCAGAGATAACTTTCGGCCACGACAGGCGGCGCAGATGCACAAAATGCGTCCGGAGCGGGTGCCACAAGGGCGAACACCAACACCAAGTAACTCCATGCAAGACCTTCTCTGGCAGCTTCAGCATCTGTGTTGAAGGCACCTCAATCTTGCGGGAGCACGCAGAGGAGGATTTTGGCAAGCCAGATTGCACTGGCACTTACCATTTATGCCGCTTCACCGGCCCACACTCAACTTGCAACAGGAGCAGTGGGCTTGAATTATGCAGGAACAACTCATCTCCGTGTGTGACTGACCGACAGTTGGGCTGAGAAGCCCGAATTTGCACAGGGATGGCCGCCGTCATGGCCTGATGTGTATTGATGCGGCACCTACAGCACTTCCAGTTGGAGTCTTCGCTCAGGGGGAGGGGGGGTCCACTAAAAGCAGGTCTAGACCTATTTCCGCGAAATCGTATGTTCCGGGGGGTTGAGCCACTGTCTCGGTGCTAATGGAGATCTCTGAGGCTCATCTGCTGATTGGCACTCGCACATGCACAGCACTGCATTGACGGCACCTGCACTTACAACCTGTCATCCCCAACGCCTCCCACACCTTGCAACACCCCTTCCCGTACCTATTGTTGAACAGACCCCCCTTCACCATAATAGGTCTGTAACCACAGAAGAATTGGGCATACGCACAGAGACCCCCTCACAGATCTCTTAAAGGGGGAGAAACGGCATAAGAATCCAGCTGCCTCAGCTTGAAAGACGAAACTTCCTTGCACATCAGCGGCTCTGCTGCATAGGTAGAACTCGATGACCCAGAGAACTGGCTCAGCCTCTGCCGTGGATCACTATGTATCAACTTTGACTGTGATGTCAAAGGTCCAGCACCTTTAGTTTCTGGTAAAAAAACGAAGCATGCTTGTAGTTTTACCGCCCCACTTGCTGTAAGCATCTTCTAAACTATCCAAAACATCCTATAGCCATGACTACGGTCACACAACAAATTCTACACCGCATGAAGACCTTGGTTGTGATGTTATGGGTGTAGAAGCTGAACTCGCAGAAGCCGCAGCTGGAAGTCCCTGCTTCCACTGACAGCTCTCCCCGCATGTCTCATCTTGAGATTAGCATGCCTACGTTGCAGCGAACGCACACCTTCTTCTCTTCCTGCCACAGCCGCCATCTGCTGATCCCATGGGGTGGGGTGGCGGCGGCATTCCAGATGCAAATGAGACCTGCACATGTATATCACAAGAACAACTGCTAAACAGCGACTGCAAACGCCACATAGCATCCTCAAGACCAAGCGTTGCAGCGAGGGGCCTGGATCTTACTCTGGCAACTAGATATTGTTGCAGAAGGAGGCCATGCAGGAGTAGTCGCAACCTGTGTTCCCTCCGGAATGAAACGCGTCAAGAAGCGGTTGGATGTTCAGTCCTGGCCATTGCCTGCTGCAGCCAGCACGTTACCGCTTCACAGGGGATCAACACATGTGCCTCGATTGGGGTCTCAGCCTTAACCATGCCACATGGCCTGGTGTACAAAAAGAGAGCTGCTCAAGGACCCTGTTCTACTGGCAACCTCCTGTAGTCGGTGGACCTTATGCTGATGACTTCCTATGAAAAGTTGCAAGTCATGGACACCGAAAATTGTAATCATCATCCAGAACAGGTCCATCGTGTTGCAATGCGCAGCAATGACTCTCGCCCTGAAAAGGCACCTGGAGGAAAGCCAGGTGCAACACATGCACAAAATGCGTCCGGAGCGGGTGCCACAAGGGCGAACACCAACACCAGGTAACTCCATGCAAGACCTTCTCTGGCAGCTTCAGCATCTGTGTTGAAGGCACCTCAATCTTGCGGGAGCACGCAGAGGAGGATTTTGGCAAGCCAGATTGCACTGGCACTTACCATTCATGCCGCTTCACCGGCCCACACTCAACTTGCAACAGGAGCAGTGGGCTTGAATTATGCAGGAACAACTCATCTCCATGTGTGACTGACCGACAGTTGGGCTGAGAAGCCCGAATTTGCACAGGGATGGCCGCCGTCATGGCCTGATGTGTATTGATGCAGCACCTACAGCACTTCCAGCTGGCATCGCCGTTTGAAACAGCGGAAACCACTCCAAGCAGTGAAGGTGTTTATGGTAGTTTTCCAAAATAGGGAGACCCCAACATCGACCCCAAAATACTAAAGACTTTACTATAATAAGGTTCTCCAAAAAAAATACCCTTAATTTTGGGAAACCCCCTTAATGGCTCATGCCATGCGACCACGGCTCTGGCAGGCCTGCCAGCATTGGTTTAAGGTTTAGAGTTCATGCACAAGCAAAGCAGACAAGCGATCAAAGATGCGTTTCGCATTCACAGGCCGTGCTCGGCTGGTCCAAGGCTGCCCGGCACCCTTCATCTAGAGTCCCCCTGGAGTAGATAGAATATGGCTTTGGGTATAGCATAATAAGATCCCCATGTACCCCATATTCTATCTACTTAAGGGGGACTATAGTTGTTTTTCAGTCCTTGCTATTCCCTGCTTCTGCACATGCTGCTCTGGGATGGCAGAGGTCCAGGAACCGATCCTTACGCCTCAGTCCTCTTGAGCCTAAACCCTTAACCCTAAACCCGGAACCGAGGAGTCCGGGGGTGCTGTGAATACCACTTGAGACATGACGGTGATGGTGGGTTCTGGCAGCTTCCTGCGCAGAATCTAGGAGATGACAGGTTGTAAACATTGCCAGGTAGACCGAGTCTCGTCATCTTCGACTGCCGTGGGCTGGCCAACAAATTTTTGGCTGCACCCTCAATGCTCAAAACACCCACCTTGATGATGTGCTACCCATTTTTCAAGCAAGCGCGCTTCCCAAAATCATTGGGCTCTAGGGCGGCGGGCACCAACACTGGGGCGCTACCTCTTCAAAATCCCCAGAAAATTTTTGTTGGCCTCAGCAGCGGTGGCGGCAGCTCTGAAAATACTTTGAACGACACAGGGCTCTTGCCAGCATGCAACGGTCTAGGTCAACCCTGGGTGTGTGGAGCATGGGCGCCGAAGCAGTTGTGAGACAGCTGGACGCACAAATTCAACTTTTTAAGCTTTTTTAACGGAAAATACATGATACGCTAAAACACGGTTTTGACTTTAGCCTGGGTTGTGGAAGTACCCCACGCCAAGGCTTGCAGATCCAAGGCTTAGAGGCCCTGAACTGCTGGGTTCATAGATGCTGGTGCCAAGATCTAGGTCTTTGCCTTCAAGGAGATTGTGCCCGCAGTGCTAGGCCATCGCACTAGCACGCATCAGGACACCGCCTGCACGGATGAGCTCAAAACAAAGTCCTGCAGCTCATTCGCGTCATCGAATGTACTTTCGAGGCGTCTGGGGCGCAAGGCTTGCATCCGGACCTCAGAGTTCGGGAACATGGGATTTCCATTTATCAAGCCTGCGCGAACAATCCCTGAGAGAAACTAAAGGAGCAAAATATGGATACAAGTGTGCCAGGCCAAGGGAAAGGCTGCTTATATTACACAGAACTTTAACCACACACTGCCTCAGAAGAAACCTCATCAATATCCACCTTCATTCAGTCATATGCCGTAAAATCACGGCGGTAACTGCTCCGCTTCTCTGGATTAACAAACATCTTGCAAAACCAACTAATCCTCCCCAGGCCCCGTTGCATCGAAATTTTGGCTGCGGGTGATACAATGAGAAGTTGAATCAATACAGTACGGATCAAAACAGAAGCATGCATGTATGGGAAGATGCATCATGGATTTTTACCAGGAGCTGAGGGCTTCCGCAGACCACAAGCTCTGTGATTTCTTGCGTGGAGTTTTGGGTCAAGTGTGGATGGAGGGCGGATGTGTGACGGACGTGCTAGTGTGACGAAGTGGTGGCCTCTTACGGCCTCACCTGCTTTTCAATGGGCATATCAAACAAGAAAGTTCAAAAAAAGTAGGGCTCCCAGTATATGCCAGTACCTGATTACTGAACGAAAGGAATTGTCTCCTGATCCACCCTGAAGCGAATTGGCAAGCAGTTCATCAAAACTGGATGCAAACTCTTAGGGATCAGTATTTAGGGTTTAGGGCTGAGAGTCCTGAGTATCTTATACTTCCGGAATTATGGTACTATGGTATAATAAGGTCCTGTAGTTTTCACAGTATCAACAGTAGGGTGCTACTGGTTTAGGGCTTAGGGTTTTAAGGTGAGTTCCTCCTCAGTACAAACAGGGGGGCCTTTGACATGCTAAGAATATGTGCGGAGCTTGGGGGGATCTAGGGTCTAGGGCTCATGGACCGACTCGGGACTCTCGAGAGGTAAGGACCCAAGGTTGGGTGAATAGGGCCACTGTAGAAGCCTGAATAGTTATAGCCCCCCTTAAGTAGATAGAATATCGGGTATATGGGGAGCGTATTATAAAATGCCTAAGTCATATTCTATCTACTTAAGGGGACTATGCCCAGATTGTGATCCTATATTTCGCGTATCTTTATCTATGGCATAGGGTAGTTGAAATACAGTTCAGAACGGCATTGGTAGATATTTAAGAGCCTACATTGGTTCGATTGGAGGCTGAGTGGCTGAGATTTTGAAGGTAGGATTCCAGGGTGCCAGGGTTTGAGGAGTAGTTTGCGCTTGTCTGAAAATCAAACCTAACACCACGTCAAGAACCAAACAGAAATCTGCTTGAACAAGTATGAAAACAACCTCACGTATGAAGCAATAGAGTTCATCAACACGAACCCGGGGTGAATGCAGCAACGACACCCGACGCTCCAGGATTGCGCCAGCAAGCCTGCTGAGTACGTTCGGCAGGTAGATCATATCATCCTGCCATTTCCCCGAGTTGTGCTTACAACTAGATCCTGGTTGCTGTCAGGAAGATTGCCTTGTGCATTGAGCTGCATTGTTTTCACCAATGTCTAGCAGATGATACCTAGTATACTCTCAATTAAATATCGTTTTGCCAAACTGTCCTGTGGCGGACAAGCTAACCTTGCAGCATATCCCCGAGAGTAAACTGGGATTTGCAAATATGCTGGATTTGCACACATGCCGCAATAGAAATCGGCACAGGCCAGAACCCAAATCTTGCTAACTTCCTCTCAGCTATGAAGCTGTGAAATTTCATTCCATTGGTGCTCGCAGAAATTATAACAGAATAGTATTGGTCGAAAAATCGCATCAATAGAGCTTCGGTCTTAGGTTCCATGATTCTTGAGGTCCCGGAGGCTTGGTTGTTCTAGACGAAGGGCTCTAAAGGGTTAAATAGCGTGGCACATGGAACCGAGCCTGGCCACCATGCTACATATCTGGGACTGTAAGCTCTGAGCTCCCCCCAACCCAATTCGATTTGCTAATATGGGGATACTATGGTACCCAATAATGGAGAATCAAATGGAAAAGAAAATGGAAAATGAAATGGAAACTGGGATTATATAGGGGTTCTATTCTATATTATTGGTGAAATATTCGTCTATAATCCTATACAATACCCCCCAGAGAGAATCCGCTGTGTCCATATATAAGCCTACGCATATCCTTAGGCATATCACCCTATGTAACACGCAATATCCCCTGCAGACGTCATCAATCTGTGCAAGAAGAAGGCCATGAAGTGGAGGCAGGGCACTCCCTGGGCATTGTAGTTCACAAATTTTGGGCTATAAGGGATATCTAGGGATGTTTAGGATAGGAGTGCTCGTGGCAAACATTATTGAAGCATAAACAGTAGCTTCCACGTTCTTTTCCGGTATCCCTAAATGAACCCCTGGTACGCCCTGAGGTTTGCGCTTTCGTCCTTGTGTTTAACGGCAATTCCAGCAGCTAGACATGCTATCCAAAGCCGGTGCCTGTGCAGCGACCGCATGATGCAGCCAGCCCAGGCGTGTACATTCTAAGGCCCATGCAGCTAGCGCGCATCCTGCTCTGACTCACATGTTGCACCCCACGCCGAACATACACCTTGATTAACTACACATGACATCCTGACATGCCGACCAATTTGGCGAATATTAAAACAGTGCGGCTTGATGCGTTGTGTTCTTACCTTGCCACGGTAGAATAGCAGCACCAATGATTGGACTTCCGTGAAGCCATATGACGACAACTGCATGATGGAAATTTCAAACACTATACACTTGCCAGCTACAGCGACAAAAGCAGTCGTTGCGAGACACGTGGCATCTGAAACAATGAGAATACATGGGCCATGATGAACACATACGCATGCCCTGAAGCCACTATGGCTAGGTATGGCATAAACTCTGAGTTGGTTTGTCCATGCAGTGCCACTTGTTTACCCTTTGCCTCTCGGGGCGTTGGGTCCTTGGCCAATTGCCTGGCTGTCTCACCTTCCGCTGAGGGGTAACTCTAGCCCTGCAGGTTTGCAGGAAGGTGCCCATACTCACGCTTCGCCAGTTGTGAGCCCATCTTGGTTGGTCTGATGTGAGTGGAAGTTGAGTGAGCAGCACTAGCTACAGACGGAAGTGGATCCTGTTCTGGAATTGTGACCCACCACCCGTCTGGTTTCATGGATCCGTCAGCTCCCTCTCGTCTAGCAAACAAACGTCTCTCTTCACAACATATGACCGATTTAAACGCCGTGCAGGATGCAACAACATCTAGGGCCATGCGCTGCAAGCTCACTTGAAGGGTCATCGCAAATTCAGCAACTGTGTTCAAACTACGAGCTTTCCTCATTGAGGGTCTGCTACAAGCTACATTCCAGTCCAGCAAGAAGCATTCAAACTTGTACTACAAGAGCCAAATCATACGCAAAACATACATTTTAGTGAACGAGGATCCTCACAACCTCTCATTTCTGCACGGAACATCCACGTGCTTTCTCCCCAGAGAGGCTTTTCTTCACAAAATTGGACCAGATCCAAGATTTGATCTTGCTCCAAACTCTTTCAGTTGCAATTTCGTCTAAAAAGTATGTGCGCTTTCTGGTCTCCCCGTTGCAAGCCGGCTTGCAGGCCCTCAGCAAACACAATCATCAACCACCCTACAAGTAGAATGATCTCAAATCCTCTTCGCGAGCAGCCTATGTAATGGAGTCTACTCTGTCGCACTACAAGTGAAGTTGCCAGAAACCTATAACGTAAATCACCTTCAGAGTTCCTCATCACCCAGCCGGGACCCTAAAACAATCAACCCACGCGAAAAACGTTTCCACTGTTTGGGGGTAGTCCCCACCATTCTGACCCTTGAGATTGGTGAACACATTCTGGAAATCTATGTGTATGCACACGCTCATCTTTTTACAACGGCTAGCTAGCAGTGAGTTTTGGAGGTGCAGACAACGGCACTAGGCGGATGGCAAGAAGCCAAATGGGGAAAAGCAACCGCATGCAACATGGAGCAATGGAGCACGGCAGCACGTGAAGCGTGTAGGGCATGCGAGCCGTGTGGTAGGGCGCAAGCGGCAGCCAGCTGGCACGCTGATGGCACGTATCAAGGCGCAGGCAGCGGTGGCCTCACCGCAGTGAGATACTGGATCAGCTGCGGTGAGGAAACCGGGCCCGCGTTCATCAAGAGAGTGTCGCCCTGCGCGCCCAAGGGCACTTCGGGCTGTGACGAGGAAACTACACCTGCAGGGCCTGCAGGGTGCGGCAGTGAGACCTCCGGGTCATCCAGCTTAGTCCCGGGGCCTCTCTGAAGGCCAAGTTGCATCTGGGGCCGGGGCACTGCTACACCGCAAAGAGGCTGGACTAGTTAAAGCAGGGCTACAGCTGTCTCCATGCCTGGACCCCTTGCACAAGTTTCGGAGTTAGATAGCACACTGGCAACTTTCCATCACAAGAAAAGGCCCACATTTCGACCAGACCACAAGAAAGTACACGGGGTGCAGGCCGGCGCAGGACCACCTCAACCTTGCCAACACAATCCAGGTTTGGTTCAAACTGTGCGGAGTCGTCGGATAGCTTTAGAATTCATGGGACATCAGAGGTCTCCAGCGTCTCACCAGGAAAAAACTTCCACCTCTCTGCACTCTGTCATCTGCAACATGCAGGCCACGAAGGTCAGCATCCAGCTCCGCCTTCTGCCGAGACGCGCGCCCATGCACAAGCCATTTAGGCCCACTCGGTTAAGATTTCTTCGCTGCAGGGCGCCTACGAGAAAACGCATGAGGAATCATGATGAGTCGGCTCCATGTGCAACAAGGGTGGTGCCGGACATGTAGATGTTTGTCTCACACTGAAGCCGAACCCTAAACTTCTTCGACCTCATTTTCTGAGGTGGTTCCCAACGACCCGATGTTCAACTCGAACCACCCACTTTTGCTTTTGAACCACCTCGTTTTGCGCAGCGTAAAAAAGGCGTGAAAAAGCAAGAAACCTACCGTGCAAATAGCGTAAAAAAAACCGTGAAATTGTCTGACATTTGGCGGAGGACGGAATATTCGAAGACTAAACAAGGGGCGCGAGACCCCAAAGCACACCGTGAAAAAAACGTGAAAATATCGTGAGGTTGGAACCTTGTTTTCCTGGCCCCCCATGTAGAATCGCACATGTACACAGCACTCAATTTACGGTCTTTGGCCAACCACCCGCGACTGCAAATCCCAGGCATTCGAGAGGCCTCGTTGGCCACGGATTTCAGCAGCCTATAGGCTGCCTGAAAGTCTGACAAGGGCAGTCACCTCCGCGCGTGGCTTAATAGATATATGTTCAGCGTGCAGGTGAAGCTTGCTGGGTTAGCTTGCATTTTTGAAGTGCTAGAGCGCTGAAATCGCATCGCGAAAACAGATGTGCCTCCAGTGCGTCGCGGCCTCGCTAGGGTTCAAAAGCACCGCACACTGGCCTGAAGCCACGGGCTGAAACCATTTTGAGACACCCTCAGGTTCTTTGACTTGAACACGGCATGGAGCTCGCCTGTGACGGGCCCTGGCCACGACCCTGTACGGAATCCAGAAACAAGAGCAAACCCCAATTCAACTGGTCAGAGTAGTGGGTCATTTGGGCGTCAGCTATTCTTCAAACTCTGTCCACATGCAAACAACTTGGCTAGCACAAGGACAACACAAGACAAGCGGGACCTAACCTAGGCTCGCGCACTTCGCAGAGCAGGGCCTCGTGCAGACCATTTTCGGACCACCAGGAGCCAGTGTTCCAACGAGGCTTTGCGAGGCTTAGGGTTTTGGGGTTTTGGGCTTAGGGTGTAGGGTTTTGAGTCTTGGGTTTAGGGTTTAGGGCTTTAGTACACAGTGGCCTGACAGAGTTTTGAACGTCTGGTTCCCTGCCCCTTCCTCCCACTTGCAGCCAAAGCAGAGCTTAAGGCTATTTGAACTGAAGCCTGGAACTAGTATATTGTAGAACATTGGGGAAATGTGGCGAATCGTGGGGTGTGTTAGTCAGTGCCGCAGCGTTGGGCGTGGGACCCCTCATTTTTGGTCTGGGTGGCTCGGTGCCGCATCAGCCTTGTTTTTGCATGCCAGCTCTTCCTGGACTGGCTCCTCAAACCTTGGGAGGTAAGATTCATGAAGGAAACCGATGGCTGTGAGTCACATGACCTCCCAATTTACTCATAATTCCGCTCTCGAAGACTAGACTAGACGCAATGCCCAAGGGTGTCTACCCTTTTGGGGGGCTTTTATGGTGTGAACATTAAAGACCTGATGAAGCAGCCTAGCTCAAGCCCTGACAGGCATCAAGCATACTTCGGCTCGTGACGTGGCTCTACTGATATTGAAAGGTAGACGCTCTGCAATTAACTTCCCTGCCTCCGGCGCTCAGCGACACATCCGAGACGAGAGATTCTGGGAGGCAGGGAGCTGTCGCCATGCGGGCAACATGCTTATCAGACCGGCCTCTCACCAGCTTCAACATCACTGCCAGCACTGGCTGGCCTGGCTTCAAAGGCTTACTTGGCACGGATGAACTTTCAGAACTTTAGATATATGAGTCGACAGAGCGAGGCGGAAGCAATCCGGCACGCGGCTTGTGTCTCGCCAAGCCCCTGTTATGCCTCAGGCGGGTCACACACCGACTTCGATTTAGCTGCAGCAGCAAAGTTTGAGTGATGAAGCGAAACTGCAGCTTTGAATCCCAGCACATGGTTTTAAGATGCCTCAGACACCTTCAGAACTGTAAAGGAACCCACGTGTCTTCTGGAAACCTTCACACCGAACTGGCACCTTCATGGCCACCGCGCATTGTCAGGAGTGTGTAGTGCACTCGCATGGGTCTGAAAGCGGACTCCTCGCACTGGTTGAATCTCCACACTTCATGAGACCAAGCCTCCACCGCTGGACAGACGCCTGGCAGCCCAGCAGCGGCAGAGGAACGAAACCTATTGCCGTCTGCGTGGCATATCTAACAAGATGGTGTCCCACCATATGGTCAGAGCATCCCAAGGACAAGCGTCTTGACACAGGGACGGGCACACTGAGGCAGATGGCCTTGCGATTCAGTCCTCCGACGGCTGGCGTAGCCCTGGGCTCCGCAACGGCTAGGCTTGTGGGCTCCAAAGCAAGGGATGGGATAGTCGGGGGCTCCCCTTCACAAGGAGATGGTGCAACTGACGAAACATTAGGCAACCTTGCTTTCCGCTCCTCCAACTCTAACTACCACAACTCATGGCAGTTGAAGATGATCTTTGCCAAGGAGGCCCTTCCCTTTCTCTGACGGACATGCAATGGGACGCCGCTCTCCATCTCAGCATATCTCACCAACCGCATGCATTGCTCCCAAGCAGCGAATGCTGCTTTCCAGAAACCGACTGATTGCTCAAGAAGGCTCTGCCTATATTAATGATCTGCATTTGACGCAGAACCAATGCCCAGAAGATACATGCTGCAACTTGCCTAAGGCTACATGACATTGGTC
Source organism: Symbiodinium pilosum (assembly GCA_905231905.1). Taxonomy (NCBI): domain Eukaryota; class Dinophyceae; order Suessiales; family Symbiodiniaceae; genus Symbiodinium; species Symbiodinium pilosum. The sequence continues at coordinate 57,700 of CAJNIZ010018903.1, forward strand.
TTGCGCTTCTGGCACTGCATGCTCTCTCAGCATCACTCACCAAACGTTTGGATCTTTGCTGGGACGGGACCTGCTTTTAACGAGAATGCGAGCCCCAGGGAAAAAGGCTGTGCATCTCTTTTTTGTCTGACGCTTTCAGGCCACGGCCCCTACACGCCCTTTTTCTTGCAAGCCAAACCGCAAGCCAGATTGCAAGGCTTTGGTGCAGCATGTGCAACTAGGTCTGGTACATCGCTTCAACTGGTTTCGTGTGGACTCCGAACCACACCCAAGGATTTCTCAAAAACTAAGAGACTATGGGGGGAGCTTGTACTCCTCATCATCCTGCAGCTATACCCATACTAGTTGCCTGCGACTGGTGGGCCCTTACACTCCGTCGAAGCGGTGATACTGATAGGCAAGTGCACGCTTATGCTACAACTTCAGGGCTTAAGTACAGAGAGGCGTGCATAGTCATAGTGCCTAGATGGCTCAAGTACTACAAGGTGCTGCATGATTTTGTCCATAAACCGTATAAGGCCCTCTTCAGGTAAGGCGCCCGCTTCATAGGCTTTACAGGATTGAGGGCTGGGGTTCTCAAATACTTCTAGGCCAGCTTGGACACTTGCTGTGCCGACGGACATGTCCGCACAAATAGAATCTTGAATATCGCGCTTGACAGAATGCTCCAGCCCTCAGTTCAGTGAAGGGTTGACAACCTGCATGAGCCAATCCCCATACTCCCCATGCAATCCCCCGGTAATCCCCGCTTACACTAATGCGCCATTGCAAGAATTCGTCCGGAGGTCATGTAAAACAGGTGGGACAGGCCCTGCGGCACCTGCTGCTGCTGCTTTTCCACACATAAGGGGCCTGAGCCTGCGCCGGACTGCGTTGCAAACTTTCACCTGAGTAAGTGGTCTCAGGAAGGTGCAACGTGGCTCTCTTGAAAGAGTCCACAGCTCAGGACACCTCTCGATTCTGACAGACTATAGTACCGAACTCCTTGATTTCCGCAGAATGTGCTGCTTCATTTCTTGCAACATGAAACAGATTTGTGGCGTAGAAGCACAGGAGGTATTCGAGCTCAAGCTGACAAGGCGCATTATCCTACAGGCTTCCTATAACCCCTGCATAAGCCCTGCCATCATCCGGTACTCCCTGATGATCTTCTCTTCTTCACAACGATTCCTCTAATGACCCCAAGATCTGTCCAAACACTTTTCATCATCCATGTGCACTTCCCCCGACTAGCTTCTGGATGCGAAACCGGGCCTCTGAGCAGCATTGGCTCTGAACGCCCTGCAGTCTTGAGTTCCGTTTAAACGGATTTCATTCCATTAGGCTACGACACCTGCTCTTCTTGCACGCAAAAATCATCGTTTTGCCCTAGCGTGGAGCATGCAATCTGCAGAGAGATGCTGCCAAGGCCACACCATAACGTACGTTCCACACGATGCTGTGCAACAGCAACGAAGTGGATTCTCAAAGGCAAGCTCTGCCTCTTGCCAGCTTCAGGAGACTTGCAAACATGCCCAGCCGTTCCAAGGACACTTAAGGGCCCCGCCCAAACGTGGGCTGGCTGCATAGATGCCAGGGCTGTCTGCAGGAGGGCTTTACCAATTTTGATGAGAGCACCCTGATGCTGTTCAAGCACTTTCTCGAAGTATAAGGCTATCAAAGAATGTCTCTCACGACACGCAGCAGAAAGCCTTGGCTAGGTCTTCAGCGATTCGGCGATGCGATGGCGACCAGGCGCTCTGGTTTATGAAGCTATAGGCAGCGCTGTGGCTTGCAAAGCGAGGGACGGCCCTGCAAGGCTAGAAGCCTGGAATTGTTTCAGAGCAGCAGGGCAGGGCGCCTTGGATTCCAGCATCTTTCTACTTGCTGGCAGAATCTGCTGAATTAGAAGAAGCGCTACAGCAGTCAATGTGAATGTACCGTTTCTTCCTGACTCTGCCAGTCTTGCTGACAACGCAACTCGGTCCCGCTCAGGCTCAGCCGCTCAGCAGAAGCATGTACGATCTGATAAGAATTTTCTGCTACTTAAACAGCAGGCCTACGCAAACTACACGGAATGGCTCTTTACCATGCGGAAACAAACTACCCGAGGACGCTCTTGCTGTCCAGTTACTCACGCGGATGACTGGCCTATGCAAAGTTCTATGCAGACATCTTTATGCTTGTCTTAGCAACACACAAACTACACAGACTGCAGGGACAAGACAAGCCAGACGTGCCTACACGAGCCCATGCAACACTAGGCCATGCAGGCCGGAGGCTCTGCGAGCACTTTTGCAGCTTCATTGCCATCATAGCTCTCACACACCCAAAAGAAACGCTGCTCGCCTGATGGGCTGGGGCCAAGCTGCCATTGCAAGCTCTCAGTGATCGCAGGAGAACTCAAACTGTATAACAGCGCGATCAGGCAATTCGTGCCTGCTTTCATGACTACACAGAATCGACGTCCAAAAGATGGCAGCATTTTCCTCTACCATATCCTAACCGTAGGTTTCTGATTTGTTTGTCTGACTTCAGCCACAGCCTGGAGACAGAATGCCTGCACACTCGAGTTCAAGCCTCCTATTGTAGCTCTGATCTACTTCTTCAAAACTCTGCCAAAAGGATTCGCAGTTTCACATTGGATGTGCAGCATCACGACGGGTTCCCATCACCCCTCCACTGCTCCTGTGGGATACCGCCGTTGGTATGGAGTTTGGCAAAGCTCCTGAGTGACAGCCCAGATGGAATCTTGGACAGGTGACCATTCGCGTTTCTGTACAAGCTTTCCGGGCTAACGGGAACACCAGGTAAAACTGAGTCTGGCCTACAGCGTCAATCGTGCAATGATTCTAGCGACGTCTCAAGGCTTTGCCCTCCGGACTGCTGTGAGACCGCGTGCACTGCTTTGAACAAAAAGCAGAACCGGTGGCAATGAGTTGGGAGAGGACGCGCAATTAGCCGCCCATGCCAATGCCCCTGATGCGACTTCCGTCACGCCCTGGGCCTCACGCAAATGCACCTCGAATCGAAACAGATGCGACTAAAGTGGGCCCCTATGCAGACTGTTTAAATTCCTCCGTGATGTCCAATGGGGTGCGGTCTTGGCTCGCTTGGAAACTGCTTGCTTCAGCTGCCGAGCTGCCGAGTCTGAGTTCTGCAGACTCCACAGCAGGTGTCTAAGACATGGCGGGTCGTCTGTTACTGCTGTTTTCGCTGCCCGGACGCATATCGGTCGTCTCGAAAATGTGCAAAGTTGTCACGCCCCTACCTCTCAGACCAAATGGGACTCCCCTGTCTGTGGCAGCAGAGGCCAGAAGGACAGCAAATGGGACGCGTGATCTTCATGAATCATCACACATTAATGCAGGAACGATCTTGGATTGCTTGAGCTGGGAAAGGCCTTCCTTACTTCGCCTCTCCTGGTATGGTCTGAGATGCAAGATTCTCCCATGCGTCCCATGCGTGTGGAGAAGGGATACGTCCCCTATGACCCCAAACTTGGTCGAGGAAACCAATTGAGACTGACTCTCCCAGCTGCTCCAGGCATTGAAGTCCAAAATCCTGGGCATAGCTAGCTCAATGCTAGAAACTGCTGGACGCTAGGTGAAGGCGTCGCTCTTGGAGTTTGATGGTGGAGTTTCATGGCCACCCTAATTACCGGGCACTCCTGTACGAACAAGCGAAAAGTATTGCACCCTCCCAGTAGAACCCCAGTATAACCCCAATGTATACCCTATAATGATGTAGTAGTTTCCATTTTCTGTCCAGTGTCCCTATATAATCCCAATATACTATAATGGCTTCCATCTTCTTTTCCATTATCCCAATAGACCCCTAGTGTCTTCCCGGTGAGCTGAGGCTGAGGGCTATGTTGCTACACGGAGCATGAAGCAAACACACGCTAAGCCTGGCCGCTGGCTATTCTGAGGCCAAAAGATCCGGTGTCTTTGAGTTTGCGGAGATCTTGCAGCTTCCGCTGAATCCGCTAGCTTAAAACGCCGAATTGTCGGGATGGGCGCGTCACGGATCGTGCAGGAACTACCAGAATTTTTAAGATCACGAAGAACCTGCCTTGACTACGGGCGGCTGCGGTGCATCACTGGGCGAGCGGTCTGATACATTGACACGAGAAGGATGCTCAAGATATTCTGACACGCTCGGCTTGAGGCAGGAACATGTTGCAGGGAAAGTACCCGCCCTAGCAAGGGCTGGCTAAAAGCAGCAGGCTGCCACAAGCACCACCATCTGCACGTACGAAGCAGGACGGTAGCCACGGGAAGCTGCTAAACTTTGCGACGAAGGGCGTGGGCAGAAGCCACAGAACCTTGTGCAGGTGCCTGGCACGATTATGTTGGCACGCACAGCCCTACAGCTAACTCCCGCGCAACGATGATGCGATCAAGCCTGTGTCACGTGCAGTAGGGGAGGGTGCCATTATGATTGGAGATGTCATATCGGGGAGCGGGTTCAAGCCGTACAAGTTAGCAGCTTAGCTTGAATGGAAGCTTCAGAAGAAAGGGTGCGGCGTAGGTCAGATGACGCGAAGCCAGGGCGCAGCATGGTCTACTCTTTAACGGATAATGGAAATTAACCAGCACGAAACACGAAACCTCTGCGGATCTTCCGGTGTGATCACCACTGCAGTCCGTAGGCACAGATATTCAGGCCCATTGGAAGTTTCCCTTTCGACCGCGCTGTATCAGGGGCGCTTTGGTGTGAGGACTTTCCTACTCAAATGAACACTTCTGAAAAATCATGCCTGTGCTAAGTCTTAGGAGGGACAGGGACCTCGATAATCCTCTCTTGTTCCTGCACGTCCCCATTTTGTCCAAGGATACCTTAACTGCGTCCACAAGGAGTGCTCTCTGCCCAGAAACCTTGGGGCTCCGGTAGGAGTTTCCAAACATGAAGGCTTATGTAAGAAGTCCCCTGCATGTTTGAATAAAACTCAGGGCATGACCTTGTCCAAAGCAGAAAAGCCCAAAGCATCTAACAGTCCAAAATTAAGGCTTTCTCAGCGATGGCTACGTACTCCCTGGCAGGTTGGGATATGCTGCACGGTGCGGAGGAAGCTTGCAGATTATTGGCCCCGTTTGCTTCTAGATTATGTTACGGCACCTAATCTTTAGGGGTACCAAACGGAGATCTTAATTGTGAGCCGATGTGAGCCGGAACAGAAGCTGGGTCAATGAGGCATGCTGTTGATCCGGACTGATGACTGCTCTGCAGCGCTCCGCATGTATGCTGGGCCTGCCCCATTACGAAGAAGGCTGGCTTCGCCCCTTACCTGCAGCAAGCCGTCATCTTCCAAGAACTTTAAAGATATGTCTCCGACCCAACGGCTTCTGAGGCAAAGTCAAAGTGCTTGCAGGCAGGCGCAAAGCAACGGCAAACAAGCCTGAAGGGTGTTGCTTCTCGGTGGTCTACAGTCAGCAGCCAGCAGCATATGGTGCCCAAAGAAAGCTTGCGGGACCTGAACCACTTCTGAGAGGTTTCGAGCTTTCCTTTCAGTGCCATGTGGTCACATCGAACACTGGCAGGCCGTGCTGGCGGCTCCGCCGGTGCCAAAGCAACATCGGTAGCTGGCTCCACCCTAACGAACCATATCGCCAAATATTTCCGAATCCATCATGAGTGCAACAGGAACCTGCGCCCAGCGGAAGACTCAGCAGCTGGCAAGCTGCTGCACATGCTCGAGCTGACCTCTTCCACCTGCCCCAGCCAACATGCCTGCCAACCGCCGCTGTCACATGTCCACACATGTTGTCCTCTTGCCTCAATGCATCTTGCAACCTGTCTCCAGGCCCCATGGAGAGGGAACCACAGGATCGGCACTGGCTAGACTGGGACAAGCGCCCGCGAACAATTGCAACAGATTTCTTTCATCATGCCGTAAGAAACAGCAGTTGTACCTGTGCCATTGCACGTTCTGGCAGCGTCTCAATGAAGCTAACTTGGCAGCCGAGTCCAGAGATCCTCAAGACCGGTGAACATCGCAAATCCAGCCCTAAACTCGACATGTCTTCCATGCCTGTGACTGCATCCTCATCACAGAGACTCGCCTGAAGCACTGCGGAGAAAAAGCGAGCGCGCAGAAGCCCGGAACAGCAAAAGAGCGAAGAGGAGGGAAGGAGACCTCTTCAAGGCGCCAGCGTCAAAGGCGCCTCGGAGCAGAAAAGGACTTCCTGCAGCTCTGGGACACTTCTGGATACTCGGGCAGGGGCACATCCTCATGGAATACAGCGTCTTGAATGTCAACGGTGCTAGGCTACGCTTGGACACGGAGCTTTGCATTTTAAGGATGCACAGAGCTATAACGACACTGAGGACCAGCAGCTTCGTGCCAATCAGCAGGCTTTGTGGCAAATAGTGACGGGGCTCAACAACAGCCCACAAGAACGGGGTGAAAGGGTCTGGTAGCGCAGTGTCCTGTCTTGAGACGTCTTGAGGCTGCCCCTCCAAAACAGCTTCCACCAGCACTCAGGCAGGCATGTTCGGGGAAGAAAGGTGTGAGCCCGTGTGGCGCATGGATACGCGTGAACATGACGAATTGCTTTCGCGATTTTCCCCATAGGCTGGAGATGAATCCAGAGATCCACTGCCACAGCTACAGTGCTACAGCCTTGGTGAGGAAGAAGCTTCTGAAGCACTGACTCCAGAGCCTTGCAATCAATCCCCTTCAAGAAGTATCCCGCGGGCAGAGATCTGCATCTGGCCGAGGCACTGGCCGCTCTCGTGTAGAATAGAAGTTATCTTCCGTAGCCCTTGAGCTACAGAGAAGCAACACCCCAGGAAAACTCGGCTTCACAGAACGCAGCCTCATCTGGATGAGTTCCCTGGGCCGGAGGCTTCTGAGCCTGAGATGGTTGGACACCATTTCTGGGCCTGATCCCACTGTGGAGGTCTGACGAAAGCTTAGTATCTGCCCGGAATCCACGCACCCTAACCTACAGAAGGCAAAAATGGCCAGAAGCCCCGCAAGAAGACGATCCCAAGGCCTGGATGCAATTCTTGCATGTGGAGCCCATGCAGTTCAGGGTGTCGAGCTTAGGGCTTGGGAATGGAAAAATCCTCCTGGCCTGATTGGGGGAATGCCAGACCCCTTTCAGCCATGCGGGGCTTCCTCAATCAAATTTTAGCAACCCTGAAGGGACATCCTCATGTTCCTCTTGCAATCCCTTTATATCCCTCTACGCCACCCCTATTCTGAGAAACCCACATGTAGGGTTGCAGAATCATCGCATCACTGGTCAGGGCTGAGTACTGCAAAGAGCAGGCAGCCTTGATGCCAGCCCCAACTTCATTACGTGTCATAGGGCGGCTATGTAAAACAGGTGTCCCCCTTGTTTGCTGCAAACTCGGGATGCTTCTTGCCAACACCCCCTGTTGGGAAGCCTGGAGCCTATTGACAAGATCGCGACAACATGTAACAAGCCATGGCAGGTCACTGCCCATGCCTCATGTCAAGCATCACGTGCTCCTGACCTCATTTTGAGCGTTCAGTTTGCCTGTAGCGGGGGAGCCTGAATAGCTTGCATCGTGTAAATTGACCTCGGGAAAAATCAACAGCTGTGATGCACTGTCCAGGAAGGTGGCTAGCTCCCAACGTTCAGCTTTTGTGTTTGGAACCCTGCCTGTAACTTCGCACATGGAAAGACTAGGAGCACGCCCGCCGAAGACGCTCACTCTTAGCTGAATTTCGCTTCAGCTCAGAAGCAGGGTCCTGTGCCACGGGCACTGAATGACAGCGGCCATTCCTGTTTAGGTGGTCCGGCACCTGAAGAGTCAGACTTCCGCAGCATCCCCTGGATAGACTCAGGCAGGAAGAGCAAAGCTTGCTCTTACCTTCCTGGGCAAGCCACCGGCTGGAGGCCCTGACATCTCCCAAGGGAGTGTAAAACGCGCAATACCTGAATCAAAACCCCAAAGCCATCCCGGTATCTGCTGAAGACCGAATGCCCTGCGTCACCGTCACGCAGTAGAGAAACGACCGCTTCCGCACACACCGATGAGGGGCTGAGTCAAGTTGAGGGTCTGTTGTCTGCGGGTCCTTATGAACTTTTTGGGACCCTCCTTTTGACACGCATGTGCCCCAGCTCGATGCATGGATCTGCAAGAGTTCTTTCTTCCTTGTAAGCATGCTTTCAACACCAAGAAGATGGAGCTTGCAGAACAGAAGCAGAACCAGCCCGGAATGGATTTTCCTCAAGGTTCAGATTTCCTGGCCTCGTGGCTTGTGAAGATCAGCGCGGCAAGCCGGACCGTCTCAGAAGGATGTCGCGTGTCAATCTTCAAGGTGTTGCGGTGTCACAAGGCTTCATGCGCGTGGGCATGGAGGAATTGAGCATTTGCGGTTTCGACCGCGCAAATGTAGCTCAACATCAAGCGGTGCTGCCATGCCTAATAGATTAAACTACGGGACTGCTGGCCCGCACCACGTGCAACGTTGAGGGGCAAGCGAAGCTCTGAAACTCTGTTTTTGGGCTTGTAGCATCAACGCTGGCGGCTGAAGCCTTGGTGCTGCCTCTGACCCTCCTCCTTTGGGTTCGCAGCAAAGTCAGGCCGGTCTCTTCGGGAATCATGATTCGCATAGATAAGGAGCAGACCAGATTGGCAAAGAAAGTTTCACGTAAAGGTCGGCATATCCGCCCGGAAAGGTCCGCACAGGCCCCCTAAAGGTCTACGGGTCTCACAGGTTGCAGGAAATGGCTCTCGGGCGTTGGTGCACAGATTCAAACTGTGAGATCTTGTTCTGCTCTAAGAAGCCAAGGCAAACAGAATGTCGTGAGATCTTACGTGGCTGGACGAACCGCTCTTCCAAGGTGCAAAGCCCTAAACAGCACGATTATCTTCCGGAATCTTGATCGAAGTTTCGGCACACTACCAGCACACCCAGTCAAATCGTACTATAAAGGGGGAGCCTCCACATTCGCAAGGATCTTTTCGTTTACAGGGCAAGTTGTACCGAAGCCTCATTCTGCATGCTTCAGGGCATCTCATTGCACCCCTCTGACCAACACCCTCTGCATGCCTCGTCTGCCCGCAACCTATCATTGCACACATTCATTGTGACTCTTACACTCGGGTCACTTTTAAAACGTCCCTTCTTGGAAGACCCATGTAAATATGCCACCTCCTGAGCAGCTTCGAGGAGAAGCTATGCTTGACACATTTTCATGCCCATCACATCCCATCACGATCCATAGGAAGAGGCACCTGCGTAGTTGAGTAAGGGTGGTGGAGGAAAGCCTCGCGGCCTACTGGCTGCAAAGCGGACAGTGGACTTTTCCCTGAGAACATGCTGTTTTGCGGCTTCCGTCATTGTCCTCGTGTTGTTTCTTCTGCCTGCTTTCAAACATGGTAAACGTACTCGTTACATGCCTCAAGCTTGCAACCTCTGAAGTCCGAGGCACCGAGTTATTATACAACCCACACACCACACGCACAGAGCCACTGGTCAAGGCGGCAGCAGACGGGGGGTCCGAAGTAGCAAGGGGCGAAGCAAACTATTGATGCAGAGAATCTCACGCCAGCTGGGACAACTAAATTACTCCTCCTGTTATTGGCAGCATGCTGCAGGGCAGTGCCATATTTACTTCATCCCCGACAGACCCGAATCATCAGCCCAATCTTTTGGCCGGAGCACCTTGAAAAGTTTAAGCTGGCCAAAGATTTTCTTACAATCAGCCAACAAAAACTCTTGGCACATTTCAACAGGTCCTGGACGGCTGCTTCCTTATGACTTTGAAGCTACCGACGGCTGAAAGATAGAAACTTGCATGGTCCAATTTAGTAGGCTTTTGGGCAGGGTCCTGCTCTACCCTCGCTGGGCATGAAATCCACTTTGGCTGCGTACCTCATTGTGCCCTAGCTAACTCGAGCCGCTTCTTCAGAGCACTACGCAAGCCGTCCTTCAGGAAATTTGCGTGTAGGCACTTGCGCAGCTCTTTCTTGCACAGCTCTTTGCACACTCTGCCAAAGGAAGGTCAGCTTAGACCTCTGCAGCTGTAAACTGCAACTGCAACCCAGAGATCTCAGAAATCTCAAGCTTCGACGTGCATTGGGCTCAAGACTGCAAGCCGAAGCGCACTTTCTCAGCCAGAGTGGCATCGGGAGCCAGAGGTGCTTACATCCGCCTGCGGCTGCATAATTCAGAGAGGGACTGCTCGTGCTCGCACCAATCCCTTCAGGAGTTCAAGGGATGAACCTGATCAGGATGCCCGTGACTTTCGGTGTCTCAAACATCACGGATCCTCAAGTTTGTCGAACTTGTAGAGGCCTGTACGACTTTGCAGCAGGCATTGGGAAATTTTACTTGATCAACATGCACAGCAAGAAGCCGGCTCAAAAAGCTGACATACACCGTACGGCTATGGACCACTACACAACTCACGGCTCTTTCAACTCACTTTGCAAGTTCTCGTCTTCTGCTTTGCCAAACCTCTCCTGAAAATCAGCTGCCTCAGGAGTGCAACTGGTCAACTTGAGAGGATGTCCTCACTGACTGTCTGCATCTTTGCACTTTGGGTGTCATCAGCTGGGCAGGGATCGGAGACGTATTTGCGGCCTTGCAGCACACGCCCGCGACGTCTGCCTTTGCAACATGGCCCCTACGCGGCCAAGCTGTCATGAAGCTTGAACAAGCCAGGCCTATGTGAAAACCCTGTGTGGTCATGGTCTGTAGACAGCCCTACTTCTTAAGCAACATGGAGTTCTTGGAGGGATTCTTCTCGAAATCTCAAGGTGAATCCGAAGTAGAGAAGACAACCAAATGCTAGGAGCCTCATTGGGCCTTGCCAGCTGAATTACTTTCGCTCTTCACTTAGGGATGATAGAAAGATTGTATTCCCTTATTCCCTACTAATCCCCGGTAAGTTTAGTGAGCTCCCCCAGCTCTGACAGATATGTCTTGCGAAGTCCGGCCTGTCATTGTGCTCTTAAAGGTTTTCAAGCAGCTATGCATGGACCTATTGCGCAGCCCGCCGTACTTGGCTAGCTGATTGTTGATATTGCTGTGTGTTCGTGAAAACCTCCGGTCCATCGGGCTGCTAAATCGGCATCGGAACGCAGCAAGTCCAGCCTTGCAAAAGCTAGAGAGCTTCGCATGCTTCGCATGCTTCGCATGCTGCGCATTTTAGCCTGGCGGCAATTGCTGTCCAAGCGGATCTGGCAGTGCGCAGCCTCCAGCGCTGGCATGCCAGTTAGGAAGGTCTGGGCAGTCGCTGCGTTTGTGCTGAAAGCTTGTGCCGCGTGCACAGCCATATGGGCAGCTGCTGGGCCATGTGGAACGGCTTTTGCTGAAAAGTGTAGCATCTGATCACCTCTACACAAGCAGCCACTTGCACATATTGTGAAGAGAAAATACTGAAGAATGCACGCCTCGGTGGCCTCAGATTCTCCCATACGTTGGTCAATTGGAAACATGAGCCTTGCCGCGAGAAATCACGTACGAAAGGCGCAGGGGCATGCCTGTCTCGTGGCTTCACCGGACCCAAAATGCTGAAATGCATCCTTGCTAGCGGGGACGTCGACGTTGATCAGCCACCGTCAGAACGAACAAGTTGCACACAGACCGCTATGAAGGCCAAGGGAACCAGTGACCATGACCTGCCGCATCTGGACTTCAAAATTGTGAGACCAGTTTGGCTCAACACAGCATGGCGGACACAAAGGTCACGGCAGGTACGAACGAAAGAGCGTGGGCAGAAGCCTGAGCGCTGGATCAAAGGAGCCCTTACGGGCTGCAGCCCAGCGAAACAAATGTCATTCAAAAGCAAGGCACATGGTCAAAAGTACGAGACACTGGGCACCAACAACTCCTTCAGAGGAGAGATGCACGAAGCTTGTCGATCGGTAGGGTCTTGGTGTAAAGGGACAGGGCATCTAGCCCAGGCATCCTCTCGGTGGCATTGCAGCCAAAATTGAAAGAGAATTGTATGTATAGACCTCTCAGTGAGCTCGCCCCCTAGCGTAAGTCGAAGTTTGTCGAACCCCCAAAAGGTTAGCCAAAGGTAGCCGAACCTTAAAGGGTTCACCGAACCCCCAAACAGGGTTCTGCGAACGGGTTCTACTAACCTTCCGAGGGGCTCTACAAACCCCGCGAAGGTTCCGCGAACCCCCCCGGCAACATTCTGCGAATGCTGGTGGTAGGGCCCTGCGGTGAACTGCCAGTGATGTGTACACGTATCTTTTGCCCTCAAAACTCTTGCTGACAGAGCCTGCATTTGTCAAACACAATGGCAACTTGGGCTTCCGGCAGCAGCGCACTCTTTGAAACCTAGCCGGATGAATGCCACTCTCAAGAACAAAACAAGGTGTGCAGAAAAAAGCTCTGTGAGGGGAGAAAACCGTCAGCCCAGGGATGCACGCTGCATCCGCGGAGGGGCCCATGGCAGCGATTGATAAAGAAATTCCGGCAACTCCATGCCGATTACTATGACATATCACATGGGAAACTTGGCGGACCTATGAACCATGTTAATTTCATTGTTCACAACTTAAAATTCAAGAGCTCAACTGGACCAACAGAATCTTTGCCTTTGCAACCAAACCCTACAGAGACAAAGGATATCCTCAAAAAGTAGCTTCCGTAGGGGAATGGATTTTCATCCATCTCCAGAAGGCCCTATGTCATGCCCCAAATGCAATAGCGACAGCCGACGCTCAAGGAGCGTGCCAACAAGCCTGCCGAACACATTCACCAAGTAGGTTGCGCGGCCACTCCTGGCAGTCGGCAGTCGCACTGGTAAGAATGGAAATGTTACTAGGTGGCGGCGGCGATGGTCGTATGAAAAAAGCAATAGCAGTCGTAATCATAGCAGTAGCAGTAGCAATAGCAGTAGCTGTAGCTGCAGCTGCAGCTGTAGCAAAAGTAGTAGTAGAAGTACAAATGATACTAGCAGAAGAAGAGGATACTACTCCTCCTACTACTACTACTACTACTACTCCTGCTGCTGCTGCTGCTGCTGCTACCACGACGACGACCACCACCACCACCGCCACCGCCACCGCCACCGCCACCGCCGCCACCACCACCACCACCACCACCACCACCACCACCACCACCACCACGACTACCACGACGACCACCACGACGACCACCACGATGACCACCACGACGACCACCACGACGACCACCACGACGACCACCACGACGACCACGACGACCACGACGACCACGACGACCACGACAACGACCACGACAACGACCACGAAGACGACTAGCAGGAGGAATGGGAGGAGGAGAAACCGCAGTAGCAGCAGCAGCAGTAATAGTAGTAGTAATGGTAATCACCACGGCTCGAATTCATCCATAGATGAATCACTTTCACAACCTCGAATTTGCTGAGCGCTCAAGTTAAGGAAAGTGCGGGGCCATACAGAGGAAAGGCCTCTTCTCTGCTCACGGAGCATGGGGCCGTGCCAGCGGAAGCCCAATGCAATGCCCACCATTTCCTGTCAAAAGAGGACTGGCAAGCTCGAGCCATTCTCGCGGGTCCCTGGCTGTTGTGCGCTCGGAATTAAAGTTTCGGCCAGCGCCCACACCCGTCAAAAAGGTTTTGGGTTCGTGTAAGATTTTCCTGCTCGCTTGTCCTGTTCTTGCGAAAAGCTTCTCTTCTATAGCGACGGAGCTGGGTTGCGACTGATGGTGGCCTCCGCAAGCTCGCGATCAATTATCTACCTGAGAGTTACAAACTACCATGGTAGTGGACACGTAGTTCAGCATGATTTTTTCGTCCAAATTAAAAAAAAATGCCTGCTGTGCCCGATGTCTAGAACGCGCAAAAGCCCTAGCGTGAATCAGGAACATGACGCGTAGTAGCACCAGGAGGAGAAGGCTCCGGATTTTTGATGATGCGAGCTTCTTCTTGTATTGCAAGTGTTGTGCGCATCATGTATTCTGTTCACATGTCAGAACACGACGCTCTTGTTTTCCATGCTCATCCTTGCTTGTGCTGGCGAGCCTTTTGGACTGAGCTTTCGGAGATTCGGAATGAGCAGTTATAATGAACACCGGCTGTTGTAGTAGGAGTCGACAAGAATAGCAGTCCCGGTGCAGCGAGAGCTGTAGCAGTAGCAGCAGTAGCAGCAGTAGCAGTAGCAGCAGGTCTTGCATGCCTCATCGGCCATATGCGTCCATGTCTACGGGAATCCTGGTAGATCAAAAATACGAGCAGCATGCCGGCTTTACTGATACTAATCGCGATCAAGTTAATGCCAGAAGACTCAGTAGAGACATAGACATGTCAAATACTTGGCTATTCAATCCCGGACAAGGCTCGGTGTTCTTCTTACCCTTGTTCTTGCCCGCTGGTATTCCAACAATACCTGATTTGAATCCATTCCATTATGTCATTATGGTCGCTGTCCCTCGCTGTTGGTACGACTGCTGCTGCGGCTGCTGCTTGATGTTTCAAAGCCTTCCCAATGTGGGACAAGTTTGGCAGTATTAAAGGCATCCCCGTTTAGAAGTACAATCAGAATGCGGAATTCCCTGCAAGAACCATCTTGAACTGATGCCATGGCATGTTATTGCCCTCGCAACCCGACATGTCGCGCAGCTGGGCAGGCTTTCTTGGCAGAATCCCGACACAAAGGCAACAAAATTCTACATGACCTGAAGTACGCCGTAGCACCATACTTAGGTAGTGCAGTACATGGGCCCTGAGCCCAACGCCCTAAGCCCTCAATACATCTAAAACCCTCAGCCCTGACCCCTAACCCTTGCCCGCGTCAAGAATTGGCCGCCTGCATGGCACATTGGTGAGGCATCATTTTAGAACACCGCTTGGCGTCAGTTTGGCACACCAACCAGCGTTGTTTTGGAACACAAAAACCAGAAAGGGATCAATTTGGAACACAAGATATCTGATCTACTCATTGCCCCATAAGTCCAAGCTACGCTCATTAGTCCAAAGCCTACCATCCCTCTACACTCCATAAATATTACCTACATTGGGTAAAAACCCTGGCAACCATGGAAACCCTGGAAACGGCGGCGTAGAACCATGGAAAACATAGAAACCATGAAGATCATAGAAAGCATAGAAACCATGGAAACCACGGAAAACATAGAAACCATGAAGACCATAGAAACCGTAGCAAACATGGAAACCATGGAAACCATAGAAACCTTGGAAACCATAGTAACCATGGAAACCATGGAAAGCACGCAAACCCTGGGAACCGTGTTGACAGACCCCGGATCTGCGTTGGGGTTTCCCACATTAGGGGTATCTTATTAGGGTCCCAATAGTAACAATAACAATAATAATAACAATAATAATAGTAATAATAATAGTAATAATAATAATAGGAAATAATAATAATTGTAGTATTTGGGGGTCTGCATGGCACATTGTGCCGGCCTCGGCCCGGAGCTTATGCGCATCTCATGCGCGGCCGCAATTGCGCATCATGGCTGACTGGATAACATCCGGAAGTTCCGCAGGCTTGATAACAAACTTGCTGAATGCATCTCAGAACAGCCACGCAGATGCTTCAACTAACGTACAAGTATACTGATATGAAAGAAAAATGCTCGTGTGCCCCCAGGCATCCCTTTGGACAGCGCACTACCTAACACTAGCAAATATGGAATTAGTATAATGATGTCGGTACGTGGTCCTAACGAAATGTCTGCGTGGCTTCGAGCCGGCGTTGCCATGTCTGAGTGGTTAAGGCAAAGGCAAGGTGGCCTTGCTGTGCAAAACTACCTGTGCCAATTGACAACACACCTACGTGAATCATTTGAGCTATCTGTTGGCGTGCATTGTCACAAGAAAGTCTCCTGCCAGTCCTACCTGGAGTCTGATAAGTCTGATAAGCTGTAGGCATTTCTCAAGTTCAGCTTTTAAGGATCCGGGAGGCGTAACACGACAAAAATTGGAAGGAGGGAGAGGTACTGGCACTCATTGAGCGAACAAGCAAAAGGCGCGGGAGGGAGCGAGGGAGTCGGAGAGAGAGAGAGAGAGAGAGAGAGAGAGAGCGAGAGAGAGAGAGAGAGAGAGAGAGAGAGAAGGAGAGCGAGCGAGCTACTGATGTGAAGACGCTCCAAATGCCTTTGTTTGCTACACTTTCTATTGCTCGAGCAGTGGACTTTCTGAATGTTATGCTATGTTATGCTGTTATGCTGCTCCCTTTTGACCACGGCCAGCAAGCAGTGAGCTTGTCGGAGGTGGAGACAGCTATGGCACGCCAGGGGCCTCAAACTGAAAGGAGGCGAACTCGCTGAAGGGGGCCTACGCATGCCACGCAATTTTGCAAGGGGGCCCATGCCCCGCTGTCGCCAGCAGCACTGCCAGCCGCCTGCAGAAAAAGGCGAGACGCATCACGCATGCACATGCAGCACGTGAAGCGTGTCGGGCATGCGAGCCGTGTGGTAGGGCGCAAGCGGCAGCCAGCTGGCACGCTGATGGCACGTATCAAGGCGCAGGCAGCGGTGACCTCACCGCAAACCACTGGATCAGCTGCGGTGAGGAAACCGGGCCCGCGTTCATCAAGAGAGTGTCGCCCTGCGCGCCCAAGGGCACCTCGGGCTGTGACGAGGAAACTACACCTGCAGGGCCTGCAGAGTGCGGCAGTGAGACCTCCGAGTCATCCAGCTTAGTCCCAGGGCCTCTCTGAAGGCCAAGTTGCATCTGGGGCCGGGGCACTGCTACACCGCAAAGAGGCTGGACTAGTTAAAGCAGGGCTACAGCTGTCTCCATGCCTGGACCCCTTGCACAAATTTCGGAGTTAGATAGCACACTGGCAACTTTCCATCACAAGAAAAGGCCCACATTTCGACCAGACCCCAAGAAAGTACACGGGGTGCAGGCCGCCACAGGACCACCTCAACCTTGCCGACAGAATCCAGGCTTGGTTCAAACTGTGCGGAGTCGTCGGATAGCTCTAGAATTCATGGGACATCAGAGGTCTCCGGCGTCTCACCAGGAAAAAACTTCCACCTCTCTGCACTCTGTCATCTGCAACATGCAGGCCACGAAGGGTCAGCATCCAGCTCCGCCTTCTCCGAGACGCGCGCCCATGCACGGCCGCTCTATGGGCAAGTTGCTAGACGCCCCGCGGCTGACAAGTGCTCATTACGAAGCTCTTGTCTGTAAACACACAGAGCAGCACGGCGAGTCAGCATCAGGCGCACCAAGGGTGGTGCTGGACGTCCAGATTCGACTGCAAGTTCTAAACAAAGTTCGAGAGGGCTTGTTGGCCACGTAGGCCCCAGGAAGCCTGAGCTTTCCTCGGACAGACTTTGCCCTGCGAGTCTTGCACAAGGCCGAGGAGAAAAGACTTTTAGGATTTTGGAGGCCCTTCCGCAGTGCTGTCTGGCTGGGGCTGATCCTCAACAATATCGGACATCAGCTATGGTAGGTTTTCTGCCTCGCACCCTGCGGCATGCCGCAGCAGTTGCTGGTTCAGACATCAAGCTGCAGCTCCAACTTTTGACTTTACGAAAAGAATTTGGATTTACAGTTGACAATTTGACTAGAAAATCGCTAGGGTGATGCAGACGCTACCTGAAAATTATGTTTTGTCAGCTTGGCACCAGCGAAGCCTCCTTCCACTTTTCAAGCCCGTCTGGGTGGGCCCCTAGAATCCCTACAACTTTTTGGGTTGAGCTTCAGGAAGGAAAACCCCTGAGCTACGTGACTACGTAATGGTACTCGACAAGTGCTTAGACTGACTATGCCTAAGGCTCACGCATTCCTGTCATTGGCGGCATACATGGCGATATCTTCCAAACACTGATGAACCTGCCTATCTCAACCTCAGACAAAACCGCTCAGAACAGCGAGCACTTGGGCTGCTAGAACAGCTTATGAACTTACAAGTAAGGCTCCGTGCGAGTGGCTCCTGTGCCTAGGGCCTAGTGACAGACAAATACAACAGATTCTGGGATACAGCTGTGGCGTGCAAGTGGCTCCCACTACAAAGTGACAGGTCTGAGACAGCGGATTCTAGTGAGCAAGCAACTGCTGCCATCCTCGAACCCATCTCTTGAAGCTTCACTCGGGGGGTTCCCACCAACTTCAGAATCATTCTTGGAGCTGGCTGGCGTAGCTTCAAGTGCTTGAGCACTGGGCACGGACGCTCAACTTCACACACGCAAGGAGGCAAACTTCAAAACATGCCAGTTTGCAAAACTATGTGGAAGCAATCCAGCTGATGATGTGCGTTTCACCTACCTCCCTGCCTCACGACTTGCCGTTTCAGTCTCAGTTGCGTGTACGGAGCCTCTGTTTTGGTGGGAAACTGTGGCCTAAACGGCCAGGAGGCAAGTTCATGATGCCCAAGGCACATCGAGGAACAGAAGCTGCCACATGACGCACTCCACTATGATTCAACAAGCCACATAGGCCACATGAAAAATCTACTTCTCTGTTGGCACTTGCTCCAGCTAGCCACAACGTGCAGCTTGTATAACTCAGTAACGGTGCTGGCGTTGCACACATGCGGGCTGCTAGGAAAGTCTTCACTGGAGCGTGTGACTTCGCGGCACTGGATGCTGAATCACGAGAGCGCAAGGACGCACATCCTTGAGCCTCTACTGGCGCATGACACGAGTCCACCATTGCCGGACAGACTCTTCGCAGTCGGGCAGAGGCCTGCGCAGCACGCCAGACATCTTAATTCGAAGCACGGAGCCTCAAGTGAGAAGCACCTTGGAAGACCCCACGAAGTCTTTTGCTCATCTTTTCTGGAAGCCCTGGGCTTGAAGCAAATGGTTTGGTGCTAGCTCCGGCAGCTCAAGCCTGTGGGTTAAAAAGGAGCCGGGATGTTGTGGGGGCCCCCTTGATCAGGCAAAAGTACAACATACAAAACATATTGTCAACCTTGCTTCCGGCTAACTGCCAAAGCTTGCAGCTGTCTGACTGGCGCTGCATTGAGGTGCTCCCCTTTCTCTCTTTAAGATGTCTGTGACTGCCGCTGTGCGGTCCATCGCGCTGGCCTCATGCCCTGCTCCAGAATATGGAAGCCACAACAAACTAATTTCTAGCTATGCGGGACTCAGCCCAGGGACCTTAATCAGACTCAGCTAATGCATGTTGCAGCATGTCCGACGCCACTTGACACTGGTCTTGCGCTTGAAGGCTTTCACTGAACGTCACACGCCGAACGCTGGGATCTCTGTTGGCGTCACTTCTGACACTGCTGCAAGCCACAGGAAGCCCGAACTGCTGAGACCTGCAGGCCAAGGAGAAAAGGCGCAGGCCGTGCACATCTCCACAGTCGGCTCCGAGCGGGTTGAATGCACCTACATTGGGCATGTTTCACGTTACTAACAATAACTATGAAGGGGTCTTAGCTGCGATACTCACAGCGTCCTCACCTCTGTCGTGCTGATGTCACGGTTGGAGGCATTGCTGCCTACAACACAAAATTTGACGTGTTTTTATACAAGGCGCCCTGCCCAAAGCCTCTTCCTGCCGCACACACTGATAACACCTGGAGGGGGATGTTTGCATGATCAGGGGCAAGTTCTCTCTAATTCCTTCCTTCTGATAATTCAAGCAAACCTTCAAACTTAAAACCTTACATGAGCTTTTTGCCCAGCAGCTGTAGCAAGGCTTGGGCATTTCCTAAGAAGCCACACGTAGCAAAAAAATGCTTCGTGCTGATGCAGATCAGCTTCTGGCATAGTTCTTGGAGGCTGGGTCGGTCTGACACAGAAGAACCTTGGACGTAGAATGCCAGGCTCTCAGCTGAATCCGCAGCTGGAGCGTTTTTGCTCCGACACACTATCGAATGGTCTAGGGTGCACAACAGGCGCGGCACCGGGGATGTTTTCGATGCTCTGCAAGCTTGAGTTGGCGAGGCGCCTCACCTCCTGCAAATCAAGCGAGATGCCACCGAGGCCACGCCACATCATACTTTGTCGGCTTTGCTGCGCAACAGCAGCGCAGCGAAATCTCAAACGCGAGCTCCAAGTCAAGCTAGCTTCTGGAGCCTTGCAGGCATGCCGAGTGCTTTGCGTCACTGCGTTTGAAATAAGGGCACGAGTACAACACATCAGCAGTGGGGCTCGTTGTTGAGACGGCAGAAGGACATCTCCGGCCTCGGGGGCGGCGCTCGCATTTTCGCGAGCACCTTCACCACACATGATGCTATCAGAGAAACTCTCTCACCGCTCTCACCAGCACGCAAAGGGAGAAGCCTGGATGTTCGGCACTGCAATGGCAGCCCGAGAATGTGGGCCACATACCTACGGCAGGGCTGCGCCTCAAGTAGCTGAAGGCACCCTCAGAAAGGCTCGAAGGCAGCAGGGCAGGTAACCCGGGATTCCACTACCCTTTCCCTGGACATGGTTGCAAGGAGTAACGCCTGAATGAGATGGAACATGGCAATATTCCTTGACCCTCCCTCACCCCAGCTCTGCATGTTCTGGTCACACTGCATGTGAGCAAGAACACTTAGTGGTCTGATAGGCGGAGTGCAAGCTGCAAAGGCGAGCTCCAACTGCGTGTTGTGAGATTGCTTTAGCCTCGAACAATGACAATGTGCTGCGGATGTAGGTACTCAAGGACTACTTTCCCGACATCATCCCAAGAGGGAGTTCACGTGCCAAAGACAGCTTCCACATCGGCAGCGGCGCATCAAACGAGCAGTGATTCACAGCATGGGCATGCATCAGCACGTGACATATTTGGTTTGGTTGAGTGGCCCTGAAAACTTTGACGAGCAGTCGGACTCCGCGTTGACTGTGGAATCTGGGCTCTGCAGACGTGCCTAGGGCAGATGTTGCCTGCGTTTTTCCCCGCCGGCAGTGAAGGTCGCCTTCTCAAAGATAGACGATGGACATGCATGGAGGGGACAGGTCCCAGGAATTAATCTGGATTAAGTCCCGGCACCTCACCACCTTGCAGAGTACAAAGATTTCAGGCTTCATCTCTGGACAATCATTGCACTCGGGCCACAAGAAGCACGTTCACTCAGGCGCACGACTCGGATAAATTCTTGCAGGCCCCTGCCAGCGACATGCTCAGCAACATCGCCTTGGATTCGGATCCCATATGCAGGATAAAGTCCTGCAGCCGCAGCCCCGTGCGTCTTAGGATAACAGATCTAACTGGCTGGATTTAGAGGAGCCTCCAATTTTCTCCTGGTCATGCGCGACCTCTGTCTCAAAGAGCACAGTTGCATTTTCCAACCTCTCTGGCCAAACCAGCATCCTCTGTCTGAGATAGGCGACGCTCCAGGCCAGCATGCTAGTCCACAACTACAGGGCTTCGGATTCGGAAGTGCCGTGGCAACCATCTTGTAGGTCCAAGCCCAACAGCTTTGCTTGAGCCTGGCATCATCCCGGGTCTGGTCTGGAACACAAGCTTACTAGTGCACCGCTGTGTATGGAGGATGGACATATCCCCTATGTCCCGTACTGAGCTTAAGAGGTCTCCCAACTGCTTCATGCAGCCGCTGTGCGCATGGCGAGCATGCGGCCTTGAGCGTGTCCAGGTCACCGCTGCACTCTGCTTGACGGCACATGGGCACACGCCCGGGGATGTGGCTTTACAGCCAGGTGATGGACCTCATCTACACCAAGAACCGCAAGTTACTGCGCCCATCTGACGCAATTCTTGTTGGTGTGCACAGGTGCATAAGCGGAGGGGTATGTTGCCACGTAAAGGATGAGGGCAGTACATGCTAGCCATTCTGATGTAAAGCCTTCATCTGAATTTGCGGAGAGCTGGAGCCTTCTACTACACTTACTAGACTAAGAGCTGATTTGGCCGGGCGTGTCAAGGATCGTGGACAATTTATCAGTTCAAAACAGCCTTTGGTTGACGATCACGAAGTGCCCGCAGCAGGCAAAAAAGAAGCTTTGCATGGCAGTTGCAATACATCACTGACCGAAGCGGCTCAGTACATTGACGCGAGAAGGATGTTCAGGATACACTGGCATGCTCGGTTTGAGGCTAGTACATGTCGTGTGGAGAGTGCCCGCTCTAGCAAGGGCTGGGCTGCCCAAGAAAAGTTTGCGGCCAAGACCGGGGCCTTCGCACATACGAAGCAGGAAGAAAAAGACGCGAAGCTCCTAATCTGGGTGACCTAGGATGCGCTGACTCAGACAGGAGCCGCTGGCCTTGTGCAGGAGCTGTTGTCAACGGTTTGCTGATCCGCGCAGCCACCGCCATGATACAAAGCTGCGATCAAGCCGGTGTCATGTGCAGTTGGGGCCTTGTTGGGGTAAAGGTCAGCGGTGTACCAACTGTCACGTACCTGGAACCGGAACTTGGGATGAGATGGCTTGTTGGAGGTCAGACAGCGTGGAGTTGAGGTCCAGCAAAATGCTGGCTTCAACTCGGGGAAATACAACAATCAACATTTACAGGGATGAAACCTGAGCACCGTGTGAGCGATGCCACAAGTAACTTCCATGCGCAGCAGTCAAAGCACCTAGCAACCTTGATTCTCGAGTCCCCTACATCACAGCAGGCCGCGCTGTTGCTGGCAAGAAGCCACTAGAGGGCGCATAGTGGCTACGGGCACGGTCCCTGCGAATGTCGTGACCTGGCAGGGAAGCAATGCTGCGCGCGAGACTGCCTCTTTCTGAACTTTCGAAGGTGGGATTTTCCAAAGACCAGAAGGGCACCTTTTCAGAGAGTCTTTACCGAAGAAATGCTCATACCAAGGAGACCCCTCAAACCACTCACTTTTTCAAACTGCTGGGTTTTTGTACCGGGGCATGCCACGCTCTTGCCTTTCTACCAGGCCAACATCGTCCAACTTGCTGATCCTGCTGTGCTCCCGGGGCTGCTACTGAGATGCCCGAAGGGGTTGGATACCCACAGCATGCTGCAAAATGTAAAGCATACTTGCTCGTGAGCTGGAATGTCAACTTTTTCATTGAGGCATGTTGTTCGTCCAGCCAGGGACCACGTATAGTCGTTCTGCACACAAGCTGGTCTCATCCTGATTGCCTGCCAGCTGCCTTACTGCAATCCACATGCGCTGCCACAGCTCTCTTCCAAGAATGCTGCTTTGGAAATCAGTTGGAGAAGACCTCCATCTTCCAGCAAATTTGAAGAGGAGTCCCGGAGGCAAGGCCTTCTGTAACAAAACACCTGTAGGCAGGTTAAGGGGACGGTAAAACGAGCTTGGGAGCATTTTCTTATCGGGGTGGCTGTGGCCCTCAAGCACGATTGCAGCAAGGGGGCTGACAACAGGCTCCGATGCCAGAGCAGCATGGGTTGCTGGGCCTGCGCAACTCCAAGAAACCGACAACCAGCCCGTAGAACTGGTGCCATCCGTGCTTGGCAGAACTGAGATGGAGACACATGTTGCGGGTCAAGAGTGGCAAGCAAACTTGCACCGCAAGGCATCAGAGTGAGCAGGCTGCAAGTTGTTGTACATGCCCGAGTTGAGCTCTCCCCTCTGCTCCAACCTTCCCCAATGCAACAGACCTTCCAATGAATGACATCACGATTCCCAGCATGCTCGCGACCTAGATGTGTGCTGTGGCTGCCCTGCCAACTTGTCCTGCGAACAACTCAACCAGAGTTCCTTCATCATGCCACCAGAAGCAACAGCTGTGCTTGTACTCCACCTTCCGGCCGAGGATCAATGAAGCTTATTTGACAGCCATGTCCAGACGTCCTCAAGACCGGTGAACATCGCAGGTCTAGGCCTGAACACGGCATGTTTCGCCTGCCAGCGACTTCATCCTTGTGCCAGAAGCTCGCCTGATGTGTGTAGACCATGCGGCACAAAAGCATGGAAGAAGAACCAGACAGCGAAGAATGTGGTCTCTTTCGGGCGTCTCCGGCTCGCACTTCCAAGAATCAAGCTATTCCCTGGCCTTCCGGGCACACATGCCGGATACCTGCGACCAAAATTCACAAGTTCAATTGCGCACGCGCATCATGCAGTAATCTCACAGTTGGTCGTTGCACAGCTTCCCTGGCAGAACTGCTCGTACCAATACGAGAGGCAGCTTGCCAACACCACACGTATCGCAAATGCGGCCGCTTGCAAGTGACTACGTGATTTCCCCATTTCCGCGCTGGCGACAAAGACTGCCGAGAAGTATCCAGACATCAACTGAGGAAGCTATATCTTCAGGGAGCAGCAAGCTGTTGCAGTGCCTTGCAAATCCGAAACTCGCCTCAAAAAGGCGCCACGACACGGGCGAAGCGTGCAGAAACTGGTGGCTCATGGTTTTGCCAGACAGTCATGGGCAAAAAGCCCTGTCCGGGCACTGACAAACGCCACAACTCGAAGTAGGCAACACAAGTAGGCTTCTTGTTGCAGTGTTGGTACCTAGCAACCCCTCCAGCCTGTCCAGTTTGGCTTGTGTTCAGGGCCGTGGACACAACTCGAATCCTGCAAGTAAACATCATGGGTGGTTGGGCTGCCTGGACGGTTTGGGAAGAATCGCATCTCAAAGCGCT
This sequence comes from Symbiodinium pilosum, assembly GCA_905231905.1. Lineage (NCBI taxonomy): Eukaryota > Dinophyceae > Suessiales > Symbiodiniaceae > Symbiodinium > Symbiodinium pilosum. Next base: position 82,071 of record CAJNIZ010018903.1, read on the forward strand.
GAGCAAGGGTCGTGATGCGCAATAGCATTAACCTCTCGTTCCCGCATGCCTGTGGAATGGCACGAAGTTTCGCACGCATGCACTTGGAACATGCCTTTGCTGGCTGCCTTCCGTCACGGAACATAGTCTGCACGGCCCTTTGGAGGCCTTAGGTTTCAAGGCCATGAAATTCAGCTTCAAGAAGCCCATAAATCTGTCCCCTGGCGACCTTGACTCTTATGCAGAGGACCTTGCCTGAATGCCATGATGTTGAAATCCACCTGCCCATCCCAATGGCCACCTGCATAGTAGCCACGCAAGTCAAGATGCAACCAGGGATAGAAGTCCCTGCCTGGGCACAGGCTCCAAGCTTGAGACCCTCCCATCCCCAGAAGAATCCGGAATATCCTGCCGAATCAAGATTGCTTGCATGGATCATTCCAGCATCCAGGACCTCTGAGCATATGTGACAAACTAAACATCTCGCTTTGCGGAGGCTCCTGTGAAGGATCCAATGGAGGAAGATTTGGGGATGCTATCTTTGTCACATACCTCCACTACTGCTTGCTCAAACTAGCCCGCAGCGAGGAGCATGAAGCCCTGAATTGCAGACGTCAAGAAACACAGCGGCATGGACTCCACAAAGGTCGAGCACTAGGAAGAAGGTTGAAGAACAGAAGCAGGATCATGCCAGACTGGACCTTCCAGCTCAAGGCTGGGATCGTACTTCCTGGTGCCAAAGGGTAACTTTCGAAAGTGCTGCAGAAGCAACGTGTTTGGCACACGTCGGTATAGGTCCAGGTGCCTTGGAACGAAATGACCATTTGACACGCTGACTGTGAAGCCGTGATGTAACATCCAGCGGCGCAGCCATGGTCAACAGGTTACAAAGATATCGCTGGCCACTTGACAAAAGTTCTTCATCACCAGGCTGACTTGCAGTATTGTTTTGGGGCAAGCACAGCACAGCGACCATGGCCCTTGATAGAGGCGACGAGAAGCTATCAGGCAAGGCTGGCGACGTCAGCTCCAGTGCTGTGCGAAGCCCTGCGGCTGCAGACGTGCACCCACGGTTTTTCATGGACATGTGTTGAATGCTTCCAGTTTCCGGAATCCTTGTACACATTTAGGACCCCTTTCTCGGAACGCATGCGGGATTTAGGCACATGCCCATTTGTTTAGGGCAAGTCTGGCAACCCGTGCGCAAATGGACACTCAGCTCGTAAAACCACACCATCTGGTTCGGCGAGGCGTACGAAATCAGAGCTGCCAGGGTTACTGCATCAACGGACGCCTGGCGGCAGTTCTCACTGTGGCTTCCAGTCATGAAAAGGTAACTTCACGGCAACGCATGATTCAAGGCATCCAGTGCAGACCTTTGACTGCAATTCTCTGCGTGCTACTGATCTGTGACTTGCCCATCATTGCATCACACAAGTCACGGCTGCATCTCGAAAGAGATAGCTTCCTTTTGTTGATGAAGGCCGGCTGAAACGCTGTTACTGAAGCACGTTGCGAAATCTTGCCATCTTCAGCCAATGCAAGGCCTGGTAGATTGATATTTCAGGACGGTCCAAGGACTAGCGTCTATGTCCTTGGCAGCCTCGTGGCCGAAAAAAACACAGCTGTTGCGCCTTGCATGCGCACCTGCGGCTGCGGGGCCTTCAGAATAGGCTCCCGGGCCCTCGGAGATTTTTTTGCAGATTCTAGCATCTAGCACCCCAGCAGCGAAGCCTTGAGACCAGAGAACCTGCCAGAGGCACAAATGCTCAGAAGACTTAGGCCTAGTCGAAGGACTGAAGCTGAAATTCTCGCGGTTCGTCTTGGAAGTGTCGTGTGCTGATGAGCCCCTACACTCTCTTGAAACCAATCCACTTGTACAGGCACGTAGGTTTGAGGCACCCTTGAGATCGTCTTATCTGAAGCAGGCATCCAGTTTCGACCTTTTGTAAAAAGTCTGCCCTGGAATCTTCCCTAGCGCAAGAGGCATGACACAAGCGAGCTTCCGACCTCCAAACGATCGCGGCCAAATAGGTCGCACTTCCCATCCTCATTGGGTTCATTGGGTCTTGTATGGCTTGGCCCCGAGACCCCCGAAAGGCGCCGCCGAGCGCTTGAAGATGACAAGCTGTGCGCATGCCAATATCGCAGACAGGGATGACTTTATAACACAAATGCTGCTGCTGTTTTTTTGCCAGATAGGGGTGCCAATGTTTGCTCATACCTAGTGAAGACTCTTAAACATGGTTTCATCAGAGAACTTCTCAGACATTTGTGGCAAAGCCTTTCTTCATCTGAAGCTGCTTCCTGGCAGACGTTTGCCACAGGAAAGTCCACTTGGACCTTCGCAGCTGTGGGAGATGCGAGGATCTGCAACTTCGACCCAAGCTTCGCATTGCCTTGTGGTAAACACTGCAAGCTGCAACGTGCCTACCAGTTTGCTGTCTCAGTGGTTGTGGGAGCTCAGAAGGCAGGCATTGAAGCTGCGGGCTGCCATCCAACTTCGGGCCTTCAAAGAGGGATTCTGGCAAGTTTCCTTCTGGCCTCTCCTCCATCTAGCCGTTTTAGGACTTCAAGGGATCAACTTGAAAGGAATAACGCGACCTTCTGCGTCTTCGCGGCTCGAGGATTCTCAGCCTTTGAGGAAGACCCAGTAGCGTCACAACCTTGCAGCATGGATGTCCAAGGACTGTCTTTGCAAGACGTTGTCTGCGCTGGCTCGGCGCCATGCTGCCACAGAGCGGGGCTTGTGGAAATGCAACTCCCGAGAGGCAAGGAATCTTCAGAGGATTTCGTCGGCCAAGCACAAGGCGGAATAAAGAAGACATGGAAGCACCTTGAAGGCCAAGCCTTCAGTCACCAAGGCTTCGCGGCGAGGTATATCCTTTTGGCATATTGAAAATGCAAGCCGGGCCCTTACTCCAGATGAGCGCTTCCCTGGACCTATGAGCCAGTTAAGACCGGCTCCAGCACGCCAGCTCTGGGCTTCTTTGGAAGGCGCTTCAGAAACTTTAGGGCGGGAGCGAAGGCTCCCCTAAAGTCATGGGCACCCTGCGCAAGGGCCGCCGGAGGCCTGGAACGTTTGTTTTCAAAGTGATTTCAAAGATGACACTGTCAAAGGCGGCAAGCAAAGCGCCGCAGCCAAATGCGAGGAGCCTCACTGAAGCATTTGAGCTGAAGCACTTTCTGTCTCTAGTGAGCTCCACCATGCCATGCAACTGCTGGCCTTGACCCGTGCTGCTGGGGGTCTCTCGGCGAGTCTCGCTGCTCTATCCTCTTACGGGGGCTTGCGCGAACACCTCTGACCTGGAGGAGGCTGCCTATGCATGAAGTTGGAGCACATCCTGGCGTGCCTTTGCAGACCCACTGCCTGGGATCCGCTGAAACCCTGCGCATTATTCAAGGCCTCTGCCCCATGGAGATGCCAGACCGCTGTCTGAGCGCATGCAGCCAAGCCGTGCGAAAGCGGGAAAGCTTCGCATGCTGCGCATCTCAGCCTGACGGCGGCTGAAATCTGAGTGAATCTTGCAGCGCGCAGCCTGCGGCGCTTGCACAGCGCCTAGTCGACCTAGCGAGGGCAGGACTGCCGCTGCGCTTGTGCGGAGCGCACGCACCGGGTCCACAGTCCAATGGACAGCTGCTGGACTAGGTGAAGAGGCTTTTGCTGAATTACATAGCTTCTTATCGCATCCATGCCAACAGATACTTGCACATACAGTGAGGAGAAAATACCGAACGACGCACGCTTCCATGGCCTCAGATTCTCCCATGGGCTGGTCGATCAGTAACATGAGCCTTGCCGCGGGAAATCACACACGAAAGGCGCAGGGGCATGCCCGTCTCGCCGTTCCACGGCATCCAAGATGCCGAGCTGAACTCTGGGAAAAAGGGAAAGTGACGCTGATCAGCCACCATCTACATGAATAAACTGCAGGTAGCAGGCGAAGCGCATCTTGAGGGTTGGGGACAGCCTTGAGCTACTGCGCATGAGCTTCAAAGCCGAGAGACAAGCACAGCTCAATACGGCACTGCGTCCAGAAACTTCACAACATGCACGGCTGTAGGACCGAGGGCATAAACATGAGGGCTGGATCAACGTAGCCCTTGCATTGAGGCTCCCAACGAAGCCCACGTCATCCGAAAGCAATGCAGAACGTCACAAGCACGAGGCAGTGGGCGGTAGCCGTTCTTTCAGAGGTCATCTTCAGGCCGACATTGGCCTTAGTCTCATGTGCAGACGGGTCACTGGTCTCAAGGCAGATTGCCCTCTGATCGGGGTGGCTGGCACCTCCGAAAAATCTGCGCAAATCACTGGCTTCCATCTTCTCGGCCCATGGCCAGCGAGGAGGTTCCCGTCCATGGGAGCACAGGCCGCCGCTGCAGCGCTTCCATTGCTCAGAGTTCTCGGCGCAAATCTGTGGCTGTCCCACAAAGCACCAACTTCTTTGGTGCTGCTTGGTAAGACACTTGAAGGTGACGAATAAAGAGAGGCTGCAAGCGCAACTGTGGGAGGGAAGTCAAGGCTCAAAGCAAAGACCTCTGTGGAAACCTCCCGACATCAGGACGTCGTCACTTAGACCGGCGCTTTGTGGACCTACCTCCTGCATGAAACATGTGCAACCTTCTGAGAAAGGACCTTACTGGAGATACGGTCAGTCTTCAAGGCTACGCCTCTGCAACGCGCGGAATTGCCACTGCAACTTAGGCGCAGCCTGGCTGGGCTAAACTGCAGGCATTTTCCTAACTTGGTAGGAACCTTTCCCGGACAGCCCGCCAGACGCTTCTCTGGAAACGCAAAGCCCGCCTTGTCGCGGCCTGCACCAACATGCAGGACGTAGGAAAAATGTGGATCATCTCTGCCTCAAGTCACTCTATTGGCCTGAGGCCCGCCAGAACTTCACACTTGGATTCGTGGCTCAGCCGAAGCCATGCGCCGACCATGGGAATCTCAAGAGCAGGCTTGTAGACTGCTATCAAATATGGGGGGTAAGCTTGGTGGCACGCGGGGTGCCTGCAACAAAGGATCCACGAAGCATCCGATGGGGGGACCTTGGAAGCAACAGGCTGTGGAGCTCTGGCGCCCCGGCCTCGGCATGTCACACAGGGCAAGCACACTGATGGCCAGGAAGTCGGCTTCCGCCCGACGTGGGGACCCGGCACGATTTACTCAGAAAAAAGCGTCGGAAAAGGAGGCATCTGCAGCAGACCTTCCTATGTGTGGCAAAGTCTGTGCGGAACGCTGGTCGGGGCTCCCAGTTTTCGAGAAGCAGCACTACGCGGTGGTAGAGTGACATGCCGCTTGAGTTTTTAGTGGGCCTGCAACGGTATGATGCTGGCAGCCTCTGATTGTAAGGATAATGGCTATTTTCCCGAAGATGTCCCGAATGCCTATAGGTCCTAGACAGTGATGGGTGCTGTATGGCAGTTGCATCTATGAAGCTGACAATTCACACAACCAGGGCAGCAGATTGGCTGGTCACTTACCCTAAACGGCAAGCAGCACTGAGGTAGAGGCTGAGCATCTCCATAATTGGCGTTGCAATCGAGAATGCCGGCTGACAGTTAGCCGCAAGAGACTGTCACCGGCCTCCGCCATGCCGGGCATCTCAGTGGTGAAGCTAGATCAAGCAAATCACTGATCCATGGCAAAGGCCTTTTGTTCATGATTCTGTCCATCCACATCCAGCAAGCATTTACTTCCCCGGGGCCACATCTCATCTGAACCTGGTCCGGGCATTCAGGAGTGGCAACAGCAAATACGGCTCTCTGCACTTGGCACGCTTCCAATTCCAAGTCTTGATCCGCCTTTAGCCCAAATGCAAAGCTGAGATGCACGGGCATCAGAGCAAGCGAGGGTGATGACAGTTGAGGCACACCACTGCTCTTCCACCCTGCAAACAGCAAAGCCGCATCTGACGCCGTCAAGGCAAGAATGTTGCTAGCAGCTGAGGTACAAAGCGAAACCAGGTGCAAGTTGCGGCAACCCACTGACTCCCCCCAAATGTCTTTCCAGAACCCAATCTTACCACGTCAATGTGAAGCTGCGAGGGGGTGCATGGCAGCCTTTCCTGCCTGTGATCATCGAGCAGGATATGATTTTGCCAAACCGTGTCTCATCTGAATCTGAACTGGGCATTCAATGGTGGGAACAAGTGTCGACCTTTTATGAGCTCAGGGCAGCCAAGGAGATAACTAGGTTGCACAAACAGAGTGAGGCCAAAACAGAGCGATCGAGACCGCAGGCGGTCAGGAGTGTAGAGGATGCAGTTGGTATTTTGGCTACGAGCAGGCCAAGGTATCCCCAGAAACTGTTTGGAAGCTAGACAGTGGCCCGAAACACTTTCCAGCCAAGGAGAACATCTAGAGTGAGTCCCCCTGGCACCGCTTCTTCCAATCTCTCAGCCTGATGTCCATGAAGGGCTTCTTGCGAAGGGCACCAGAAGTGCCGCTGCCAATTACTGCGCGTGAAGGCCAGATTTTAGAGCTGACAGTTCTGCAGTGGAAGAGAAGGCCTTGATGCATCCACGAGAAAAGCCAGAGTTGCGAAGCAATCTTGCAGAGCCTTTTGGGGTATGCGGGAGACCTCCTCCTGTGCTGTGGGCAGCCAGTAGACCATGAAAGCTTCTTTGCTAAATGATCTCGGCACAAAGACGTGTTGCTTTCACGGCATTTGTCTGACCGCCCATCCCACTAACATCCTGCTAAAGGCAACGTGCATACCTGTACTGAATGAGGCATGCCTAATTATGCACTGATGTGTTTCTATTTGTATACCGATGTGCAGCCTCTGTTGCAGCGGCAATTTCATCCGGGGCCAAATCTGAAGTTTGGCACGATCAAACTGGATTTTACAAGGGTCTACAAGGACAACAGAAAAGATCTCCGCACTACACTGGCTGCATGAGGCCCAATCAATCGCTCAAACGGACGACATGCCTGCACGGCACGCCCTGCACGGGCACGACACTAGGTTTCCAAGTGATAGTCTTGAGTGACCCCTTGGCGAGCTGGACTTTCAGTACTTCGGTCTTCAACATGGTCCTCTTGAAATGAGCAAAACGGTCAAATTGCGAGGGGCTATGCGACTGCAGCTGTGAAGTGCACAATCCCGAATCCATCGATTTCACGCAACTTTGCACTCTCCCGTTCCAGACCCCAAGGGCATCCAAGCATCGAGCGGACAGGCCCGCTTGCTGTCTTAAAGCGCTGTGAGTGAGCAGTGTTGGTTCTGCCGTCGGGTCAGACAACATGACTTAAACTCAAGACGCTGGGCGGAAAGAACTGCCTGGACACTGAAGCCTCTGCAAAGGAACAGCAACCGCTGGCCAAGCACCCAGGCAGGACAGGTCTCGGTAGACGGTACATAAGCCCTGCTTGCACAAAGCGTTGCAAGCAAAAAAAACAGCAAAGAAGCTGTGCTGGGGGCTCTAGCATGCCATGCTGCAATGCTGCATTAACCTTTGCATGACGGACCAG